>JAODAL010009847.1:0-108348 GCA_025379985.1 Phyllomedusa bahiana
TTTTTTTCCCAAAATTTTTGTGCAGATTTTAACGGTGTAGTATTGTAAATTGTGGTCAAAATTGGAATTTCCTAAAAATTCTAAGAATCTGAAGTGCATGGAATTGATTTTTACGGCTCAGGATCAATCATTGCACAGCCAGGGACGCACTGGTTTCCAGTACAAGTGTTTACATTGTACTGGAGATGAATGTCTATGGCTGTCACCCAATCATCAGGCTCGGCCTCCGCCACTATAGGAGAAACAGCGGCATCTAGAGGAGAAAGCCATAACTGCATCAGCAACCACCTGCAGAGCAAACTCCCCGCAGCCCTCGGCAGATTTGGTCTCTTTTGCCCTCTTCTGGCTCTACAGGGATAGGACAGCGATTGGCCGGGGTCTTGCATTGACCTCTAAGACACCCAGTGCTCACTGTGTCCCTGGATATTGCATTGGGGGATGATACCCGAACATTGTCCCCATAGAAGTCAGGGCCAACTCGGAGGGCAGAGGCCCCGGCTATACCGCCCCTACATGTACAGCACTATGTTCACATACACTTATAATGTCATGTCTGTACCAAAGTTACCCCAGTGTGGACCCATTGCCCTGTGCCCCAAATAAGTCTGCACTGGGCAAAACACAAGAAGACACTAACAATTGGGAACAGGATTAAGACACATTGAAACTTGGAGTGCAGAACATTGACACTGATCCTGTCCCCCAAGTGTCAGCGTCATTATCCTGCCCCCAAGTGTCAGCGTCATTATCCTGCCCCCAAGTGTCAGTGTCATTATCCTGCCCCCAAGTGTCAGTGTCATTATCCTGTCCCCCAAGTGTCAGCGTCATTATCCTGCCCCCCAAGTGTCAGCGTCATTATCCTGCCCCCCAAGTGTCAGCGTCATTATCCTGCCCCCAAGTGTCAGCGTCATTATCCTGTCCCCAAGTGTCAGTGTCATTATCACTGACACTAAAATTTAAAATAAATAAATAAATAAATAATAAATAAATAAATAAATAAAAATTCTGCAATTATGTATAAGTGAACTTAAACTATTCCCCCATAAAGTACAACTTGTCTCGAATAAAACGAGGCCTCATCCAACTGCGTCATTAAAAAAATAAAAAAGTTACAACTGTTGAAACGCAAGGAGGCAAAAACAAAAAAACTGTTCTGGTCATTGACTACTTTTCAGGTGTTCGGCTTAAGGGGATAACCCTTAAAATCGGGGTAGAGGACAATAATATAGCGTCATTATCCTCCCCCCTCCCAAAGTGTCAGCGTCATTATCCTTATTATTACGCCAGTATTGTAAATGGCACATGGTAGCTGGAGGCCCCATTTCACTTTTTGCACTAGGGCCCAAGGTCTTGAAGTTTCGCCTCTGCTGAAGAGATAACATCTCCTGCACTTGTCAGTGTAACAGTTCAGCTACTTACAGAGATGTTAGATTTGCTAATCACTGCTATAGAACCACCCACAACCTGAGTGGGTGTAAAACTGCTTGTGAGTCAGTGAAACATCGTGGTGAGAAAACCCTTTTAAGCATCAGTGCCACATGCAGCCTGTGACCAATCAGGAGCTGCCAGGAGACCCTGGTTAGCAGGAGGGAGGGGCTGCAGGCCTATATACACCCCCACCTGTTAGGCAGCCAGTTAGTTGCTGTTGTTGTAAGTAGTTGAGTTCGGCTTGAGTCACACTTGTGTCAGAGGTTCTGTTTGGGGAGTCTGATGCTGAGGTGAAACCAGACTCAATTCACAACACACACCACACAGCCCGACCGCCCCACTGAATGCAATGGAGTCTGATCCCTTTGTTTTAATGGGAAAAATAGCGCAGCAGTCACCTAACAATTGCTTCTGCTAAAGTTACTACTTCGCATAACCTGAAGCTTCTGGGTCCTAGTGCAAATAGTGAAACGGGGCCCCTCAGTTACCATGTGCCATTGACAATGCTGTGGCAGAAGGGCTTCTGGGGCCCCCTCAGACTGCAGGGCCTGGTAGCAACTGCTACCTCTACATCCCCTATAGCTACTCCCTTGCTGCATTGTAAGGGGTCATCGTGCCATCAGCCGTCAGTGGAGCAGAGGCAGGCAGAGGTCATTTGCACAGAGGAAGCAGGGGCCATGCTCACAGAAGTTGGAACTGAGTAGAAGTAAGCAGCAGAGTGGATAATAGATAGAACACAGAAAAAATGGGACATTAATTACTCAAAAAACACAGAAACAAGGTCATAATCACAACTCAAAGGCTGGACCGGAAACTGAACCCAGTAAAGAGGCAACACTGGCCCCTATGCTATTTGGGAAAGATAAACAGGTGCAGCTGATTGCTGAGCAGTAGCTCACACACCCCACCACTAGGGAAACAACAAGACTGTACATTAAATTGATACCTGTTCACACAGTATGCAGAAAAGCCACAGTATAATACAATTATAATACCAGCAACCACCCCCCTCATATATTGAAGGTGTGTGAGTGGTTGTCTTATTGGTATTTTTGCATGTGTGCAATCTCCCCATGTATTATAATGTGGCTTTTCTGCATAATGTGCAGTCTAATTGTTCCCCTAGTGGTGGGGTGTGTGAGCTTCTGCTCAGCAATCAGCTGCACCTGTTTATTTTTCCAAAGTAGCATGGGGACTGGTGTTGCCTCTTTACTGGGTTCAGTTTTCGGTATAGCCTTTGAGCGGTGACTATGGCCTTGTTTCTGTGTTTTTTGGGATAATAGATAGGAAAGGAGAGGAAGCTGTCAGTCTAACAGAAGGTACAGAGGCTGCTTGTCCTGTGTAGCCAGGTCCAGGGTTCCTGGGGCCATTGGAGCCCCAAGGCCGTGTGTACCAGAGTCTGGTAAATTGCACTACTGCAAATTACCTGCATTTAACCCTCCAATCAGATGGTGCAGGCACTTTGAGAGAGCAAGTAGTAATAACAAGAACCCAGGAGGCAACCGAAAGTTAGTTAGTGGCAGTTGGATGCAGCAGAGAGCAAGGTGAGAGTACAGTAAGACCCAAAGCCTGGTAAAAACTACCACAAGGAAACCGGGGTAAGGTGTAACTGAAGAGTGAGCGAGATCAGTGTAACAAAGGGAGACTCCTGTCCTAGGGGCGTGCAGCCAGAGAGCCTGTTGCTTTGGGCTGCGGGCCCTGAGTGGAGTAGCATTGCATATTGCTGAGGGAGGGCCTGTTGCTTTGGGCTGCGGGCCCTGAGTGGAGTAGCATTGCATATTGCTGAGGGAGAGCCTGTTACTTTGGGCTGCGGGCCCTGAGTGGAGTAGCATTGCATATTGCTGAGGGAGGGCCTGTTGCTTTGGGCTGCGGGCCCTGAGTGGAGTAGCATTGCATATTGCTGAGGGAGGCTGTTGCTTTGGGCTGCGGGCCCTGAGTGGAGTAGCATTGCATATTGCTGAGGGAGAGCCTGTTGCTTTGGGCTGCGGGCCCTGAGTGGAGTAGCATTGCATATTGCTGAGGGAGGGCCTGTTGCTTTGGGCTGCAGGCCCTGAGTGGAGTAGCATTGCATATTGCTGAGGGAGGGCCTGTTGCTTTGCGCTGCGGGCCCTGAGTGGAGTAGCATTGCATATTGCTGAGGGAGGGCCTGTTACTTTGGGCTGCGGGCCCTGAATGGAGTAGCATTGCATATTGCTGAGGGAGGGCTGTTGCTTTTGGGCTGCGGGCCTGAATGGAGTAGCATTGCATATTGCTGAGGAGAGGCCTGTTACTTTGCGCTGCGGGCCTGAGTGGAGTAGCATTGCATATTGCTGAGGGAGGGCCTATTGCTTTGGGCTGCGGGCCCTGAGTGGATTAGCATTGCATATTGCTGAGGGGAGGCCTGTTACTTTGGGTGCGGGCCTGAGTGGAGTAGCATTGCATATTGCTGAGGAAGAGCCTGTTACTTTGGGCTGTGGGCCCTGAGTGGAGTAGCATTGCATATTGCTGAGGAGAGCCTGTTGCTTTGGGCTGCGGGCCCTGAGTGGAGTAGCATTGCATATTGCTGAGGGAGGGCCTGTTGCTTTGGGCTGCAGGCACTGTAGTGGAGTAGCATTGCATATTGCTGAGGGAGGGCCGGTTGCTTTGGGCTGCGGGCCCTGAGTGGAGTAGCATTGCATATTGCTGAGGGAGGGCCTGTTGCTTTGGGCTGCGGGCCCTGAGTGGAGTAGCATTGCATATTGCTGAGGGAGGGCCTGTTGCTTTGGGCTGCGGGCCCTGAGTGGAGTAGCATTGAATATTGCTGAGGGAGGGCCTGTTACTTTGGGCTGCGGCCCTGATTGGTGTAGCATTGCATATTGATGTGGGTGGGCCTTTTGCTTTGGGCTGTGGGCCCTGAGTGGAGTAGCATTGCATATTGCTGAGGAAGAGCCTGTTGCTTTGGGCTGCAGGCCCTGAGTGGAGTAGCATTGCATATTGCTGAGGGAGGGCCTGTTGCTTTGGGCTGCGGGCCCTGAGTGGAGTAGCATTGCATATTGCTGAGGGAGGGCCTGTTGCTTTGGGCTGCGGGCCCTGAGTGGAGTAGCATTGCATATTGCTGAGGGAGGGCCTGTTACTTTGGGCTGCGGGCCCTGAATGGAGTAGCATTGCATATTGCTGAGGGAGGGCCTGTTGCTTTGGGCTGTGGGCCCTGAGTGGAGTAGCATTGCATATTGCTGAGGGAGAGCCTGTTGCTTTGGGCTGCGGGCCCTGAGTGGAGTAGCATTGCATATTGCTGAGGGAGGGCCTGTTACTTTGGGCTGCGGGCCCTGAGTGGAGTTAAGCATGGCATATTGCTGAGGGAGAACCTTGTTGCTTTGGGCTGCGGGCCCTGAGTGGAGTAGCATTGCATATTGCTGAGGGAGGGCCTGTTACTTTGGGCTGCGGCCCTGAGTGGAGTAGCATTGCATATTGCTGAGGGAGAGCCTGTTACTTTGGGCTGCGGGCCCTGAGTGGAGTAGCATTGCATATTGCTGAGGAGGGCCCGTTGCTTTGGGCTGTGGGCCCTGAGTGGAGTAGCATTGCATATTGCTGAGGGAGGGCCTATTGCTTTGGGCTGCGGGCCCTGAGTGGAGTAGCATTGCATATTGCTGAGGGAGAGCCGGTTGCTTTGGGCTGTGGGCCCTGAGTGGAGTAGCATTGCATATTGCTGGGAGGGCCTGTTGCTTTGGGCTGCGGGCCCTGAGTGGAGTAGCATTGCATATTGCTGAGGGAGGGCCTGTTGCTTGGGCTGCAGGCCCTGAGTGGAGTAGCATTGGCATATTGCTGAGGGAGGGCCGTTGCTTTGGGCTGCGGGCCCTGAGTGGAGTAGCATTGCATATTGCTGAGGGAGGGCCTGTTGCTTTGGGCTGCAGGCCCTGAGTGGAGTAGCATTGCATATTGCTGAGGGAGGGCCTGTTGCTTTGGGCTGCGGGCCCTGAGTGGAGTAGCATTGCTTATTGCTGAGGGAGAGCCTGTTGCTTTGGGCTGCGGGCCCTGAGTGGAGTAGCATTGCATATTGCTGAGGGAGAGCCTGTTGCTTTGGGCTGCGGGCCCTGTGTGGAGTCGCATTGCATATTGCTGAGGGGAGCCTGTTACTTTGGGCTGCGGGCCCTGAGTGGAGTAGCATTGCATATTGTTGAGGGAGGGCCCGTTGCTTTGGGCTGTGGGCCCTGAGTGGAGTAGCATTGCATATTGCTGAGGGAGGGCCTATTGCTTTGGGCTGCGGGCCCTGAGTGGAGTAGCATTGCATATTGCTGAGGGAGAGCCCGTTGCTTTGGGCTGTGGGCCCTGAGTGCATATTGCTGAGGGAGGGCCTGTTGCTTTGGGCTGCGGGCCCTGAGTGGAGTAGCATTGCATATTGCTGAGGGAGGGCCGGTTGCTTTGGGCTGCAGGCACTGAGTGGAGAAGCATTGCATAAAGCTGAGGGAGTGCCAGTTGCTTTGGGCTGCGGGCCCTGAGTGGAGTAGCATTGCATATTGCTGAGGGAGGGCCTGTTGCTTTGGGCTGCAGGCCTGAGTGGAGTAGCATTGCATATTGCTGAGGGAGGGCCTGTTGCTTTGGGCTGCGGGCCCTGAGTGGAGTAGCATTGCATATTGCTGAGGGAGAGCCTGTTGCTTTGGGCTGCGGGCCCTGAGTGGAGTAGCATTGCCTCTGGCTGAGGGAGGGCCAGTTGCTTTGGGCTGCGGGCCCTGAGTTGAGTAGCTTTGCTTATTTCTGAGGGAGTTCCCGTTGCTTTGGGCTGCGGGCCCTGAGTGGAGTAGCATTGCATATTGCCTGGTGCGCAAAGTTTGTTCAAAGAAATGAGATAAAATTCAGCAAAGCAGTGAGTTTATTTAAAGAAACGAGTGTGACGCCCCTGACCCTGCACATTACAGCTGGTCCTGGGGGAGAGGCGCGGGTGGGCAATTCCTGCTTGGCTGTGATGCAAACACTGCAGAAGTGAGATATCTGTCTGCGATTGTACTGCAGTGTGTATAATCTGAATCTGGCCGTCAGAGCCGTCAGTGAGAGCTGCCTTCGGTGTTCTCCGGGTGCACCACAAATCCCAGCACACCAGTGGTGCACCCAAGCCTGCATACATGGCTTCCCTGCTACCAGCACCTTCCACACTCACCTCGACAAGCGCTGCCCTCCCGGGTGATGGCCTGTTTGCAGACGCTGCAGGCCTTCACCTTCTTGAAGTTCTTGATTTTGAATGTGTGACAGTTCTGCCCCTCCAGATCTTCAGGCTGCGAGAAGACACGAAGATATTACATGTCACATACAGCAACGTCCTTACTGATGTGTCTTATCATCATGTCACAGTTCCACAATTGTTTATAAATAGCTTACATTTCCAGATCTTGCATTACACCATGCTTTACTCCAGTCACAACCAGAGCTGCAGTCACAATTCTGCTGCCAACACAGACACACCTGTAACAACTTAAAGGGGTTTTGCCATGAAGGCATTTCATGCCTGGTTTGTCCAGCTTCGGCTTTCAGTGTGCTCAAAGGAGGGTGTGTATGATGTGTTTGAACTGCATACCATGTGACCCGGTAGGGTTGACATCACGATGCCATTCCCCACAGTATTCTCACTCTAGTCAAATAGAGCTCTGAGTAGCTACAATGTTTGCACTGCCTTCCAACATAAGGGTCCGAGGTTCAAATCTCTGCACGAGCCACACATGTGGATTTTTTTTGTTGTGTCAATGAAAATACCTGATTGAGGTCTCTTTTTATTTATTTGCACTGTAATAGTGCCGGAGGATGAACAATTGTTCAGCAGTGAGTCTGTGTGATTACTAAGGAGTACAGCGGACAGGAGTAGAATGACAACACCTGGGTTTGAACACATTTTCTGCAGCGAGTGTGTGTGATTACTAAGGAGTACAGAGGACGGGAGCAGAATGACAATATCTGGGTTTGAACAAAATTTTCCCGCAACGGTGTGTGTTTAAATTTCTAAGGAGTACAGAGGACGGGGGTAGAAAAGACACAAACCCGGGGTTTTAACACCCCGCCCCCAGCAGTGAGGTTTTGGGGATTACTAAATAAACACAGAGGGACGGAAATAAATGACAGCACCTGGGGTTTTAAAATTCCCTAGCGTGGGGTGGTTTTGATTACTAAGGAGTACAGAGGACAAAAAGAAAAATGACAGCAAACCCGGGGGTTTAAACCCCTCGATCAGCAGTGAAAGTGATTACTAAAGGGGGTACAGAGAAAAGGGATAGAATGACAGCACCCGGGGGTTTAAACCCCCTTTTCTCAGCAGGGAGTGTGGTGTTTTCTAAAGATAAAAGGACGGGAAACAAATGACAGCACCTGGGGGTTTAAAAAACCTCGCTCAACAGGGGGGGGAAGGTGTGTGGGTTACAAAGGGGTTTCAGAGGATGGGGGTAGAATGCCCGCACCCCGGGTTGAAACTCGCTCAGCATGGGGTGTGTGTGATTCTAAAAATACAGAACAGGAGTAAAATGAAAAGCACCTGGGGGGTTGGGAAAATTCGCTCAGCCCGTGAGTGTTTTATTACTAAGGGGTACAGAAAAACAGGAGAAAAATATATCCCCCAGGGTTTTTTTCAAACACTCACTTGAGTGTGTTTGATTACTAAAGGGTAAGGGGGAACGGGAGAGGAAAAAGGGAAAATACCTTGGGTTTAACACTTCCCCAACACGTGAAGGGGGTGATTTCTAAGGATACAGAGAAAATTAGGGAGAAAGACACACCTGAGGTTAACAAAAGGGCCCGCAGTGAGTGTGTGTGATTACAAAGGAGTACAGGGGCAGGAGTAGAAAAGAAAGTACCTGGGGGTTTTAACACTTTTTCAGAGTTTAGTGGTGTAATTAAATAAAGGGGTTACAGAGGGCAGGAGGAGAATGACAGCACCTGGGGTTGAACAAATTCCCCTCCAGTGAGTGTGGGGTGTTTACTAAAGGTTTTCGGGGCAGGAGTAGAAAAGAAAAGCACCCGGGTTTTTAACACTCCTCAGCATGAGTGTGGGGTGATTACTAGGGAAATAAACTTTAAAATAGCCCTGAGAGGAAAAGGGGAAATTTTTGAAACATGTGCGGCCCGGGGCTGGGACCTCTGGCACGGTCGTTCCCCTGGAGATGGGGCTGTACACTAGGATCACTAAAGGGGCACTTTAAAAAAAAAACGGTTTCAAAAAATTTTTTAAAATGATTAATGGGGAAAAATTTTATAAATTTTTTTGCAAAGGCCCTTTTCAAGTTAATTTTACTTTAGTGGTAAAACCCCTTTTAAGGACAGGTCACAAACAGGTTTAAACGTGAAAAGCCTCGATTCCTCAATGAAAATGTCAGCGGGGAAATGGCCCAGACTGTCCAAGGAGGATTTCCTAGGGTCCAAACCCTTTTGGAACTTTGCCCTTTTCCCCCTCAAAAAAAGGGGCCCCGCTTCTTTTTGCGGCAAATTTAAACAGCGCATGCATTTCTTAACGCCATTTTCACCTGTGTTCCAAAAAAAACCCCCGAATTTTTCAGAAAAACCCCATGAGGGGGCGTCCCCCCGGGGAGGATTTCGTTCAGATTCCGGCCGGAAAAACCCGCCAAAAACGAAAAATAAACCTTTTCCCAATGACATCAAAAAGAAAAAAAAAACCCCCGCTTTTAAAATTTATAAAAGGCCAATTTTCTGGTTTTTCTTAGTAAACTTAGTACACGTTTCCCCTTCTTTGCCGGGAAAAAATGGGAAAAATACAAATTTAAAGTCAATGGGGGCGCAAAAGCCCCCGTGTAAAACCGCCCCAAGACATTTTCAGTGGTTTTTTTAAACCCGAAAAACCCCCCGTCCAAAACCCCCAGAGAAGGGAAAAGACCTTCGATTCTGACTGAAAAAAGCCCAGTAAAAGAAAACCCTAAATCCACAAGAAATAACATGAAAACCCCACTGAAAACTGCACCTGACTTTAACTCATCGTGGTGCATTCACATGGCCACTCCAGATGCCGATTCAGCACCAAAAACCCGACTTTCACCTCACAAAGGGGCTTTTGTAAAGAAACCCTTTCCCCAGCGTAAGACTGTCCCTTGTTCTCATAAGCAACCAATCAAAGCCCATAGCAACCAAATAGAGGCCATAGCAACCTAACAGGGAAACAAAAGAAAGGGAGAAAGCAAGAGAAAGGGGAATGTGGCATCCCGTCCTTGCTGTAAGGTGGGGCCCCCAAAAACCCAAATCCCCCTGGGGGCCCCAAAAATTTAACCCACTGGTGGCCCCAAAATCAACCTTTCCCCTGGGGGCCCAAGAATCAACTACTTGGGGGCCCCCAAAAACAAATCCACTGGTGGCCCCAAGAAAAAAAGCTCAACTGGGGGCCCCAAGAATCAACTCCCCTGGGGGCCCCAAAAAATCAGCCCACCGGGGGCCCCCAGGAATTAACTCCCCCTGGTGGGCCCAAAAAAATCAACTCCCCTGGGGGCCCCCCCGGAAATTTAAATCCACTGGTGGGCCAAAGAACAACTCCCCCTTGGGGGCCCCAAGAATCAACTCCCACGGGGCCCCAAGAATCCCCCCCCACTGGGGCTCCCCGGAATCACCCCCCACTTTGGTTTTGGGCCCCAAAAAATCACCTTACGGTTGGGAACCCCAAGAATGACCTCCGCTGGGGCTCCCAGAATAACCCCCACTGGGGGCCCCCCAAGAATCGCCCCACTGGTGGGCCCCAAAATCAACTCCACTGGTTTGGGGGCCCAAAAAACCCCCACTGGGGGGGCCCCCAAAAATCAACTCCAATGCTGGGCCCCAGGGAAACATCCCCATTGGTGAGCCCTAAGAATCAAATCTAAATGGTGAGCCCTAAGAAAACAACTCACTGGTGGCACCAAAAATCCCAAAACCCCCCCCACTTGGGGGCCCCCAAGAATCATCTCCCCGGGGGGCCACAAAATCATCTCCCCCGGTTGGCCACAAGAATCATCTCCCCTGGTTGGGGCCCCAAGAAAAACAAAACCACCGGGGGGCCACAAGAATATCTCCACTGGGGGCCACAAGAAAAAAACCCACTGGTGGGGCCCCCAAAAAATTTATCTCCACTGGTGGGCTCAGGAATTTAACTCCACTGTGAGCCCCCGGAAAAAACCCACAGTGGGCCCCCGGAATCAATTCCCCCGGGGGCCCCCAAAAATCCAAATCCAATGGGGGGCCCCCCCAAAAAATCAAAACCCCCTGGTTTGGGCCCCCAAAAATCAACTTTCCCCTGGTGGGGCCCCAAACACAACTCCACTGGTGGGGGCCCAAGAATCATCTCCCTGGGGGGGACCCAAGGGTCATCTCCACGGGGGGTGGGCCCCCAAAAATCCCCTCCACGGTTCCCCCCAAAAAATCAACTCCCCAGGGGGCCCCAAAATCACTTCACTGGTGGCCCCAAAAATCCCTCCCACTGGTGGCTCCAAAAATCATTCCACTGGGGGGGTGCCCAAAAATCAACCCCCCCACTGGTGACCCCAGGAATCAATTCCACTGGTGAGCTGAGGCGCCGCAGTCCGACACTGCTCTCATCCTTACAATAGCTTGTCATGTAACCTGTGGTTCATTATTTCTCGTCATCTTCTCAGGTGTATACACTACATTTACCGCTACATCTGACCTCTGTTTGGGGCTGGATATATTTCCTGTGGGTGTTCAGTGTCCTGTGTTTACTATAGTATGTGCAGTCTCTTCTCACTATGGCTGCTCGCTTGCTCGCTTTGCCCTCCATTACTTTCTGTCCCGGCCGCACATCGTACATCAGAGTCCTGGAAGAGTCCAGCTGCAGTTATCCCAATGACCAGCAGGGGCCAGCAAACCCCTCCTCATAGAACTTGGTCTGTTACTCCGGGCCAAGTCCAAGTTCAAGGTGCACAAATCAGTCCTGAGTTACCGCCACCGGGTGGCGCTGAATATTACTACAACTGTGAGGACGCAATGGTCTGCAGGCGATGCGCCGCGCTCAGCTGTGGGATGCTGAGGCCAAACTGGTCACAGAAATCTTAATATTTCCTTATTAGCGGCAGGGGAGGGGTCATACAACAGCACAGAATAAAAGATCCTGTGTCTCAGGAAAGACTGAGGAAACCGAGTAAGGCTGCTTTCACACAGCGCAGCTTTTTGGTGCGTTTTTTTTTTTTTTGTTTTGTTTTGCAGACATGCACAATATTCATTGCTTTGCATTTCTGCAAAAATGCACTGTGTGAAAGCAGCCTTATGGGTTAATTAAAAACTGACAGGTCTGTGAGAGCCAGAATTCTTGCCGGTTGGTCGGAGATCAAATACTTATTTCATGCAATAAAATGCAAATTCATTATTTAATTATCATACAATGAGATTTTCTGGATTTTTTTTTCGATTTTGTCTCTCACAGTTGGAGTGAACTGACGCTAAAAATTACAGAACTCTTCATATTTTGTAGGTGGAAAACTTGCAAAATCACCAATGTATCAAATACTTACTTTCCCCACTGTATAGACAGGAGATATAAAGTCATCGAGGGCGGAGCTAAGAGTTGTGGTTTAGGTTTTTGGGTGAATGGGTTTTTTCAAATAATATTTTATTTCTTTTTTTTTTTAAATTAATTTTTTATTTTACATATTGTGCCCCCCATAAGGTCAGATAAAGACCTAAGGGGGGATATTTACATTTGCTTTCTCTTTCCGATTTCCGCTGTAGCTGATATATTTGCCCCAGTTTCAGAGATAATAGCGCCCCCTGTACTCACTGCAGAGCTCATCTTGGTCTGATAAGACCCAGCAGCTCCTGCAGTGACCGAGCCCTGGTGATCACATAAGTGCTGGCAATGGGAAGCAGGAACCAGGAGGCTTCCTGCCTATTTGTATATACAGTGATCAGGAATGCAGGCACAGTAATAATCCATCCCTGCCTTCTCATTGGAGACCCCTGACAGCCAGCGCTCCACTCCTGCAGCTGCAAATTTAGTCCCAGAACCTGAGTGCAGAGATAAACAGCCACCACCCGGACGTTTAAAGTCAAGGGGGAGGAGGGTTTGGAAAGTTGTTAAGGATCAAGAACCGCTTAATGAGAACATCATGGGGTCATATTGGTTGTCAAAAAATCCAAAAAACTCCCTCCAACGTACTAACAGGAATAACAAAATAAATACAAAAATACCAAATGAAAATATTCCTTTAAAATGTAACCTTTAATCGGTATATTAAAATACTACATCTCTATTATGTCAAAACATGGGACAAATGACAGCAGCGGTAACTGCTCTCTAACCTCCTCACTAGTCTCTATAAATATCCTAAACTAGTGGGAATACGGTAGCGGAGACTCCGTCCCAAAAAGGACGACCCCACAAGGTAACCTAAACTCCTAGCCTACACTACTCCTATCCCTAGATTCATATAAACAGGAAATAGGAGGGGTGGTGACTCATTAGACAAGATCAAAAATACTTAATACATTTCTTAACAAATATAGCAAATCGCTCCTAGAGAAATCTATAGAACCTGTAAACATATATATTCAATATTAGCCAAATGGTATGTAAACCAATACTTGCGTAACAGGTCCACTAGAAGATAAGGCTGGTGTGCCTCCTCTGAGGTGGAATTCCAATGGGGTTTTTTTTGCCTCCAAAGGAAAGGAAGACCCGGTGTTGGTTGGTGTTGTCCCCGGGACAGCTGAGATACCAACACCAGGGTTTGACATAATAGAGATGTAGTATTTTAATATACCGATTAAAGGTTACATTTTAAAGGAATATTTTCATTTGCTATTTTTGTTTTCATATTGGTTGTCACATAAACATATCACTAGGAAATGGAGAAACAGAATGGAAACTATAGAAACAAACTTTCAGCTGTGAAACGTAATAGAGCTCTAGTAGCTTTCAACCTCTATAAGCAAAACTGCTTCCATTCATTGACAGCAAACAGATACCTTATAACAAGATGGAAATAAAAAAGTACAAGTTGCATCGTCCCCTCCTGAAATTGATAAAACATCAACAAAACAGCAGGAGAATCCAACCCCTGCCCAGTGACCCTGGAGCATCGCTCCCCCCAGCGCCCTTCTCTTCCGCTGTCCTGTCTGCGACCACCCAAGTGCTCTGGTTCTGATTTCCCTTATTAATGACATCTGGACTACAGCTGAAAAGCCAAAGACCCTGCAACAAGAAAAGAGCAAACAGCTCAGGCCTGTTCTGTTACTGGAAGTGCAGATAATAAGCCTCTCTACAGTATTATTGTGATGTAGCAGAGGCATAATAGAAGGTTATAGCAGCCAAAAGTATCAGTGGATTTACACAGGACTGCAAACGAACCTGGTCCTTACTGTAGTAGAATAAGACACTCACCTGTCAGCATCAATAATCTCAATCTTTCATCAAAATGTCCCTACTAGGGACAAAACTATAACTGCTATAATACTGCGCATATCTCCAAGAATATAACTCCTACAATGCTGCCATCTATGTACAAAATATAATACTTAAAACTTCCCTATGTACAAAAAATTATAACTACATAAACTGGCCTCTATGACAAGAATATAACTATTTAAACTGTACTCTATTACAAGAATTTATTATATTATTTTTATATTATTTTTTTTAAAAGCCCCATGATTCCAGGGCCTGTACATTCGGGGGGGTTACATAATTAAAAAATCAAACGAGTACATGATAAGTGATAATACAATCGCACGACAGAGGAGAGAGGACCCCCCCGCGAGGGCTTACAATCTAAAAGGAGGGGGGAAAGACGGGAGCGGGGGGCCGACAATCGGGGAGGAATAGTGCAATTTAGTGAAGGTTAGGCAACCGAAGAAATGGTTTTCAGGTTTTTTTTTTAAGCGGTGAAAGTGGAGGAGAATCTGATTTGGGGCATGATTCCAGAGGTGGGTAAGCACGGGAGAACCCCTTGGGAGACGGTTGTGGAGGAGCTGAAAAGGGGGAGAGCAGAGGAGAAGGTCCGTGAGGAGGGGAGAGGCTGGGGGGAAATTTGGAAATTTGGGGCGAGATGTAGGAGGGGAGGGGTCAGGGAACCTGTAGTTATAACTGAAATGAATTCCTGGGCAATGGAACCAGTGAAGGATTGCAGGGGGGAGGGGAAGGAGTAGCGAGAGAGAGGTATAAGACGGCAGCAGAGTTAAGGAGGGATTGGGGGGAGCGAGGGTGCTAACGGAAGCCACAGAAAAGGGGATTTTTGCAGTATCACGGGAGAAAAAGGGGCGGGCCAGCTTTTTTGTATGTCATACCGGGGCGCGGAGGGTTACTATAATACTGTCCTCTAGTACAAGAATATAACTACTTAAACGTCCTCTATTACAAGAATTAACACAAAAAATACTGCTCCTATTAACAAGAATATAACACTATAATACTGCCCTATGTACAAAATAAACTAGTAATACTGCCTCCTATTACAAGAATAAACTACTATAATACTGCCCCTTGACAAGAAATAACACTAATACGCCTCCTATTACAAGAATAAACCTAAATACTCCCCCTATTTTCAAGAAAAAACTATATAATACCCCCCCCATGACAAGAAATAACTACTATAATACGCTCCTATGTAAAAGAATTAACACGTAATACTCCCCCCTATGACAAGAATATAACAACTATAATACTGCCCCCATGTACAAAGTAAAAACTACTAAATACGCCCCCTATGTACGGGAATAAACTTTTAAATACTGCCCCCCTAGTACAAAAAATAAATACTATAAAACTGCTCCCTATTACAAGAATATAACTACTAAAAAACTTTCCAAAAAGTAAAAGAATATACTACTATAATACTCCCCCATGTACAAGAATATAACATATAATACTGCCCCCATGTACAAGAAATAACTACTATAATACTCCCCTCCTATGTACAAGAATATAACACTATAAACGCCCTAGTACAAAATAAACTACATAAACGGCCCTATACAAAAATTAACTACAAATACTGCCCCCTTTTTACAAAATATAACACAAAAACTGCCTCCTTTTTACAAAAAATATAACTACATAAACTCCCCCTAGACAAGAATAAAACTACATAATACCCCCCTATTACAAGAAATAACTACATAAAACTGCCACATGTACAAGAAAATAACTACCATACGCCCCTATTACAAAAATAACTACTATATATGCCTCCATGTACAAAGAAAAACTCAAAAACGCCCCAACAAAAAAACTTGAATACGCCCACTATGTCAAAATAAAACTCAAAATACGCCCCCTATTTTAAAAGAAAAAACACATAAAACTGCCCCCATTACAAGAATATACTACTATAATATTTTGCCCCCTATTACAAAAGAACTACTAAAATTACGCCCCCAAATTACAAGAATATAACTATGAATACTGCCCCACTATACAAGAAAAAAATTACAAAAATTTTTTTTCGCCCACATGTACAAGAATATAACTACAAAATACCCCCTTGTACAAAAATAAAACTACTAAAAACTGCCCCAGAAAAAAATAAACTCTGTAATACTTCCCTGGGAACAAAATATAACTACTAAATCTGGCCCCCCTAGTACAAGAATGTAACTACTATAATACTGCCCTCTAGTACAAGAATATGCTACTTAATCTGCTCCCATGTACAAGAAATAAACAAAATACTGCTCCTATGTACAAAATATAACTACAAAAAAACTGCCCCCTATGTACAAAATATAACTACTATAATACTGTCCCTATGTACAAGAAATGACTACTATAATACGTCCCAAGACAAGAATAAACTACTGTAAAAAGCTCCCTCTTACAAGAAAAAACAAAATAATACCCCCCCTATACAAGTTTAAAACACAAATACTCCCCCCTATTACAAAAGTAACAACTATATATGCTCTCTATGACAAGAATATAGCTACAAATCTGCTCCCTAGTAAAAATATAACTACAATAAACTGCTCCTATTACAAGAATATAACAACTATAATTCTACTCCCTATTACAAGAATAAACTAAAAATACGCCCATGACAAGAATATAACTACATAATACCCCCCCTATGACAAAAATAAAAACACAATAATACGTCCCTTTTTACAAGAATAACTAATAATACTGTCCCTATGTCAAAAATAACTATGTAAACTGCCCCCTTACAAGAATATAACTATATAAACTGCCCCTAGTACAAAATAAAACACATAATACTCCCCCCATGTACAACAATATAACTACCATAATACTGCTCCCTTGTACAAGAATATAACTACAAATACTGCCCCCTATTACAAAATATAACACTATAATACTGCCCCTATGACAAGAATATAAACTAAATACTGCCCTATGAAAAAAAATAACTACTATAAACGCCCCTATGACAAGAAATAACTACTATAATACTGTCCCATTACAAGAATAAACTACGAAACTGCCCCTCGACAAGAATAAACTACTAAAATCTGCCCCCTATGACAAGAATATAACTACTAAATACGCCCCCTAGAAAAGAATATAACTACTTAATACGCCACCTATGTCAAAATAAAACTACTAAAATACGCTTTCTATGTACAAGAAATAAACTACTGTAAAAAACTCTCCCTTGGGTACAAGAAATAACTACTATAAACTGCCCCTATGAACAAAAAAATTTTACTACTATAATACGCCCCCTATGTACAAGAAATAAAACTACAAAAAACGCCCCCTGTACAAGAATATAACTAATAAACTGCCCCTATGTACAAATAAAACAACATAAACTGCCCCTATGTACAAAATTAACTACTATAATACGCTCCCAAAGTACAAGAATATAACTACTATAAACTCCCCCCCTTTACAAAATAAAACCCCTTATATACTGCCCCTAGTAAAAGAATAAACACTAAATACTGCCCCATACAAGAAAAAAACTATTTAAAAAACTGCCCCATTTACAAGAATAAAACTACTATAACACTGCCCTTTAGTACAAAAATATAACTACTAAATATTGCCTCCTATGTACAAGAATATAACTAATAATACTGCTCCATTAAAAGAAATAACTACAAATACTGCTCCTATGTACTAAATAACACATAATACTGCCCTATTACAAAATATAACTACTATAAACTCCCCTAGTAAAAGAATATAACAAATAACCCTGCCCCCTATGTACAAGAATAAACTACTATAATACGCCCCTAGTACAAGAATAAACTTAATACTGCCCCCTTTACAAGAATAAACTACTATATAATTAATATATATATATATAATAATATAATTTTAAAACTCACCCTCCTGAAATCCTAGGTTGGGACAACGGGGTGGACCACCTGGGATAAATCGCCCCCCAGAATTTGGGGGTTTTCTGTGCAGTTACAAAATTTACCAAAAAACATAGTCCAAACTCGGAGGGGAAGCGCGGTTTGTGGGGGGTTTAGGGAGGATCAGGGTGATGGAAGCTGAGGCTGGACGGGCGCTGATGTTCTAGTTTCCCAACCTGATGCGATTGCTCCACAAGGAACCAAGATGGATGTTTCCTACAAGGACACAACTCTCAGTAATCGGCTCCAGCTGTTCTTCTCCTCTTCTGTCCTTCATTCTATTCTCTTAAAACTATGATCAAGATCGTCTGTAAACTCAGAAAATATCCAATCTCGCGATTCTGGAACCGAAAATCTTAGAACGTTGGAAATAGAATCTTCATTTGTTTTAATCACAATATTAAAACCTGTTGGAAGAAGGAAACCACCAACAAGCTGCTGTTGACTGATCCGTTTTGCATCTTTTCATTGTAATCTATCACTATCGTCTCATGCATTTAATACATTGCATTAAATACACAGTCACATTATTATGACCAGCAGCTAATCTTTTGAGTTTCCAGCTTGTACAGTCTGGACAGCAGCTAGACGGCAGGATACTCAATGAGGTCCTGGAGGGCCAGATTGGAACACGCATCGCAAACGCTGAGGGGGCCCTAGAGCCAACACCACCCCTCCATGGGGACACACGCTGGAGGGTCCATAGAGACAACACCACCATCCAGGGGCCCCACAGCTGCTGGAGGAGCCATAGAGCCAACACCACCATCCAGGGGCCCCACAGCTGCTGGAGGAGCCATAGAGCCAACACCACCATCCAGGTCCCCACAGCTGCTGGAGGGTCCATAGAGCCAACACCACCATCCAGGGGCCCACATGCTGAATGCACCCACAGCTGCAGGAGGGTCCATAGAGCCAACACCACCATCCAGGAGCCCCACAGCTGCTGGAGGAGCCATAGAGCCAGCACCACCATCCAGGGGCTCCCACAGCTGCTGGAGGAGCCATAGAGCCAAAACCACCTTCCACGGGCCCCCACAGCTGCTGGAGGGTCCATAGAGCCAACACCACCATCCAGGGGGCTCCCACAGCTGCTGGAGGGTCCATAAGCCAACACCCCCTTTCCCAAATGGCCCCACAGCTGCTGGAGGGGCCATAGAGCAAACACCACCTTCCATGGGCCCCACAGTTGCTGGAGGGGCCATAGAGCCAACACCTCCATCCAGGGGCCCAACAGCTGCTGGAGGGGCCATAGAGCCAACACCACCATCCACAGGCCCCACAGCTGCTGGAGGGTCCACAGAGCCATTCCCACCATCCAGGGGCCCCACACATGCTTCATTGGGGTCTGGGGAATTAGGGGCCAGGGTAGTACTTGGAAGTCTTGGTCCTGCTCTTTCAACCAATGTCGGACATTTCTAGTCGTGTGACATGTCGTATTGTCTTGCTGGAAGATTCCATCCACCACAGGGGAGAGAATCAGCATGTGAGGGTGTATGTGATATGCAAGGATGGATTCATACCCAAATCAGGGGAGAGCACCTTCCACATGGATGAGTGACCCAGAGAATGTCCTGAAAACCTTCCCCAGACCATAACACTGCCACCACCAGCTTGTGTTCTTCCAGCAATGGTTGCAGGTTGTTTCTTCTCTGATGTTTCTTGCCTGACATGCCAATGTCCATCCGTTGTGTGACTCATCAAAGAAGGCAAGCGTTTGCCAATCATTAGAAGTCCAATTCTGATGCTGCCAGGATAACTGAAGCCTTGCAGCGACATCTGTCTTCTCCGGGGCCCTATGCGCAGCAGGTTCGCTGTGGTGTTAGACACACGTCTGGTCATTCCCTGGGTCATTTTGGTTGTTAGCTTATCCCCTTTAGCATGTACTCTGCCCTCCCGCACCTTCGAAGCCATCATTCACCTTTTAAATCCATAGCACAATTTGTCCACTCACAATTCTCTCACCACAGCCGTCACCAACAATTCACAACTTAAGCTGTCAAAAATATCCCTCTGCACCCGTAAGCCAAAAATCACACTTACTCGCCCCATTTACCCATGACAGCAACGAGAGTCAGCAGACAGTCTATCACATCTTATATACCCACCAACCCAGCGCACCACATGTCTATGTTTATGACCTATACGCTGCCAATGTCAGAAGTGGTCATAATATTGTGACTCGGCTGAGTATAGGATTACAATGACATGGCTGCTTTCTTTTAAACACAGCGTCACACCTGTCTATGCATTGTATCTGTTATTGATGCTCTGCTAAACGAAAGAATTATGTGGACCTGCAGTACCACACTTAACCTGTGGGCAGGTGTGGTGCTGTTTTTAAAAAGACGCATCAGTATCTTTTCTTTTACTGTATGATCCCTTAAACCTAAAAATGCAGGTGTTTAGCTACTAATATAGTAATCAAATCGCCTATAAGTACATGCATAAATAAATGCTAAAAGAGGCTAAATAATACTAAAAATAAAGCTAACACAAGTATCCACCCTACTTCCTGATGGTTTGCATGTAGCAATAAATTCTTAAATTCTGTTCTTACACTGCATGAAATTCTACAGTTACATAGAATACAATAAATGGAAATAATACCACTTCATATCACTGGCTGCGAACCCATTAAGAAAGGGTCTCCCCAATAAGTGACACCCTGTGACTTGGGGACAAGAATTCATGTCAGTGGCTGCAGATTTCACCATATAACCAACAATATAATAAGGAGCAAACGGGGGGGATGTTTATATTGTTTCTTTCTAATATGTGCACAGCGGTTGGTAACTACCAGATGTGTCAGTAAAGCTTTATCCACAGAACAACTACAACTTCATTACACACAGCTGTAAAAATGAAATTACCGTCTAATTGTACCCAAACAGCTAACAAGACATTAGAGAGTCCAAACATTATTGTAGGAGCAATTATTTATAACAGCTACCCCACAACACTGCTCCTAACATATCATTTTCTAAAAGCTGCTACTACTAGAATACTGCCCCCTATGTACAAGAATATAACTACTATAATACTGCCCCTATGTACAAGAATATAACTACTATAATACTGCCCCCTATGTACAAGAATATAACTACTGTAATACTGTCCCCTATGTACAAGAATATAACTACTATAATACTGTCCCCTATGTACAAGACTATAACTACTATAATACTGCCCCCTATGTACAAGAATATAACTACTATAATACTGCCCCCTATGTACAAGAATATAACTACTATAATACTGCTCCCTATGTACAAGAATATAACTACTATAATACTGCCCCTATGTACAAGAATATAACTACTATAATACTGCTCCTATGTACAAGAATATAACTACTATAATACTGCTCCTATGTACAAGAATATAACTACTATAATACTGCCTCCTATGTACAAGAATATAACTACTATAATACTGCCCTCTATGTACAAGAATATAACTACTATAATACTGCTCCTATGTACAAGAATATAACTACTATAATACTGCTCCTATGTACAAGAATATAACTACTATAATACTGCTCCTATATACAAGAATATAACTACTATAATACTGCCCCCTATATACAAGAATATAACTAATATAATACTGCTCCTATGTACAAGAATATAACTACTATAATACTGCTCCTATGTACAAGAATATAACTACTATAATACTGCCTCCTATGTACAAGAATATAACTACTATAATACTGCTCCTATGTACAAGAATATAACTGCTATAATACTGCTCCTATGTACAAGAATATAACTACTATAATACTGCCCCTATGTACAAGAATATAACTACTATAATACTGCCCCCTATGTACAAGAATATAACTACTATAATACTGCTCCCTATGTACAAGAATATAACTACTATAATACTGCCCCCTATGTACAAGAATATAACTACTATAATACTGCCCCCTATGTACAAGAATATAACTACTATAATACTGCCTCCTATGTACAAGAATATAACTACTATAATACTGCTCCTATGTACAAGAATATAACTACTATAATACTGTCCCCTATGTACAAGAATATAATATATCTGTCACTCCCCCCTTTATTTCTGAGTCTTTGTGTAAATACAGGATTTCTGGACACATTCAGGGTTGTATCTGCTCAGGATCTTGGCTTCTGTTTCGGGGGTTTCCGTCTCAGATTTGATTCTTTTAGGAAGTAGAAAGATCAACTCCATTTAGTTACCCGGTAATTATGGTCGGGATTATGAAATGTAAAACCCATTATCGTGCAGTGAGTCATGAAGGGGCGGCTGTTACAAGCTTACTGCACCAGGGAACAGATGTACTAAGACTGTGTGATAAGGAGAATCTGTACATGAAGCTGCTATCAGGGCATGTCCCCACTGCACGGGTTTTCGGCCGGTTTTTCAGGCTGTTCGCGGTTTTGCAGACCGCCTGAAAAAACGGCCGAAAATGAGCACAATGGTGCTCTATGGAAAACCCGTGCAGCAGTAGCCACTGCACGGGTTTTCCGTCCGGCGGTTTTTCCGCCCGCGGGGCGCCCGATAGAACATTCAATATGCACAATCTTCCGACCGGTTTTCGGACGGAATCTGTACTTGTCAATGTGAAGGGGGAGGGCTCATCGCGGAGAAACACCCCCCCCCCCTCCCCTCTCCCTGGCTGTGGGGACGGCCGCAAAACAGGACAAATACCGGTCGGGTATTGCTGTGGGGACGCGCCCTAAGGTTTCTAAACACTATTGTTTACAGTCAGAGGCCAAAAAGCAGAAAAGCTCCAACTCTGCTGCTGTCAGTGAATGCCATTTTTTAAGGTCTATAAACCTTCCTGACTTCTCACTATTTACAAATGTATCAAATATTGACAATTTACTGTCAGTTAAATAAAACAATAGCACAAATCTTTCTCTGATACTTTGCTACAATGTATCGGTGTAGAACGTGTCAATAAGAAGTCCAGAATGATCTAGAATGGATACAAGTGTAAACAATTTGCAGTGAGCACTTTTCGGTCTCTGCAGCTTTTTGTCCATTATATACAAACAATTTGCTGCCAGATCTTAATACAGGGGATAAATGGAAATAGAAGGAATAATAGAAAATGCAATTATTTGGTTTTATTTACACATAACTGGAAAACTTTGACCCTTTAGGCCTCCATAATGTATATATTCGTCATGGAAGCGTCATTGGTGCATGGAGAGGGGCATATCAGGCAGGTGCCGGCTGGTAATTACAGTCAGCGCCCACCATTAGCTGCTGGGATCAGAGATAACACTGGTCCTGGCCATTTAAAGGGGTTGTCTCACTATAGGAATTGCTACTTTTTATGTTAAAGATCTTGCAAAAACAAGTCACTTTGCAATATGTGTCCATTAGCAGTGTCCTACCTATTCCTAGATATCCCCTCTTGTATGGACTGCATCAGCTACAAACCTGTTCAATCTCTCCTGATAGGCTACCAGCGCTGGTTGCTATAGCTACAGACCTGTTTGATCTCTGCTGATAGGCTGCCAGCACTGGTTACTATAGCTACAGACCTGTTCTCTCTCTCTCTCCTGATAGGCTGCCAGCGCAGGATGCTATAGCTACAGACCTGTTTGATCTCTCCTGATAGGCTACCGGCACTGGTAGCTATAACTCCAGACCTGTTTGAGCTCTCCTGAGAGGCTACCGGCACTGGTTGCTAGAGCGACAGACCTGTTTGATCTCTCCTGATAGGCTGCCAGCACTGGTTGCTATAACTACAGTCCTGTTTGATCTCTCCTGAAAGGCTGCCAGCGCTGGTGGCTATAGCTAGAAACCTGTTTGTTCGTACCTGTTAGGCTGCCAGCGCTGGTCGCTACTCTCCTGATAGGCTGCCAGCACTGGTTGCTATAACTACAGACCTGGCTTCTACTGCAGCGTCGTAGAAGCCAGTAAACACGTCCCTGAATTCAAAATGAAATCAAGAAAACAGGACTGAGGTAAGAGGAACCAATGTAGTGAGACAACCCCTTTAACCACTTAGATGCTGTCAAAGCCACCGTGGCATCTAAGCAGTTGCAGAACCGTGTGGTGCCCTGTTCGGCCACCTGACAGGGTTGAAGTGTTCCATGCTGTAAAGGCGATCGGGGGCCTTTTGACGGCCTGCAGGCATATTTCACTCATACTCCTATAATAAGAGAGCAATGGACTACCTATATACTGCAGTACGCGAGTACTTCAGTACCGTATATAGTTCAAGTGATCAAGCGATCGCATGTTGAAAACCTCTAAGGGGGACTAAACATTACAGTATAAAATTTTTTTATTTTTTTTTATTAAATAAAAAAAAACTCTTCCCCTATTTATCATATAAGAAGAACTAGTTACATACAAATGAACATAATGGAAACTGCAGCAATTGTAAAAGTTCAAATCGAAACAATAACATATCATTAGTGTAAAAAAAAAATGGCAGTTTAGTTTTTGGGTCATTTTGCCTCCAAGGAAAAAGGCAATAAAAAGTGATCAAAAAGTTGTGTACACGTCAAGCTGGTACCAGTAAAAACTAGACTTCTGCCTGTGAGAAAATGAGCTCTCACATGAGTCTGTTGACGGAAAAAAAAAAAGTTATTAGTCTCAGAAAATAAAAAAGCAAATTGAAAACTAAAAAGCTATTAAAAAAAATGATCAAACAACAAAAACCATCTAAATTGGATATCGCCGTAATTGTAACGACCTGCAGAGGAAAGATAACCTGTCATTAATACTGCATGGTGAACTTGGCTTTCATATATACATTATATATATATATATATACACATATATATATATATATATATATATATATATTATATATTATTATATATATATTATATATATATATATATTATATAATATATATATATATATATATATATATATAGTGATATAAGTTATACATTAAAATGTACACCCGGCCCCTCGATATGGATGACAATTAAAAAAAAGTTCCCGCTGTCTGAGGACAGGGAGGAAAAAAGGAGAAACTAAAATCCAGCAATAGCTCCGTCCTTAGGGAGTCTTCTCACGTCAATTATTAGCTTTAAACATGTAGGGAAAGGTAAATGAAGACTATTGCCAAATACATTGCTGTTCTGATTTTGCTTTCATTTACAGTCAGAGCAGTTCCTCCCTCCTGCTTGTGTACACAAGCTTCCCTAGGTTTCTGATCACCTTTCTCTGCCCTAGTAGTGGCCAGGATGGTGATGTCACTCCCTGCTGTGTCTTATCAGCAGCACAGGAAGTTATCATTCTAAGGCTGTGTTCACACGGCATAATTGCGGGGCGTAATTACACCCCGCAATTACGCCTGGACTTCGGGAGCTCGCGCCGACTCCAGCGGGGACTTATGTCCCCGCTCGCCGTATTGTCCGAGTGGGGAGAGGAGGCATAATCCATAGTTCTCTATGAGAACTGTGGATTACCATAATTATTGGGACATATTTCGGCTGTATTGAGTGCAGTACGGTGCGAAATATGGGCCGAAATACATCCCATTTTAAGCCGTGTGAACATAGCCTAACTGACAAACTTTAACCCTTTAGAACTCTGTAGCTTTGTGCACTCCTGTTCCTAGCTGAGCCTGTTAAAGGGACATTGGTGATGGAGGGGTTTAAACAGAAGAGCTGAAATGTCAGTCACTGCTGTGGAGCCCAACACAACCTGAACAGGAAGTGGGAGCCTAAAGCCGTAGAACCACCAACAGCCTGAATAGGAAGTGGAAGTCTGAAGCTATAGAATCACCCACAGCCTGAACAGGAAGTGGGAGCCTGAAGTTGTAGAACCGTCAAAAGCCTGAATAGGAAATGGGAGTCTGAAGCCATAGAACCACCCACAGCCTTAACAGGAAGTGGGAGCCTGAAGCTGTAGAACCGTCAAGAGCCTGAATAGGAAGTGGCAGTCTGAAGCCATAGAACCACCCACAGCCTTAACAGGAAGTGGGAGCCTGAAGCTGTAGAACCGTCAAAAGCCTGAATAGGAAATGGGAGTCTGAAGCCATAGAACCACCCACAGCCTTAACAGGAAGTGGGAGCCTGAAGCTGTAGAACCGTCAAGAGCCTGAATAGGAAGTGGCACTCTGAAGCCATAGAACCACCCACAGCCTTAACAGGAAGTGGGAGCCTGAAGCTGTAGAACTGACAACAGCCTGAAAAGGAAATGGGAGGCTGAAGCCATAGAACCACCCACAGCCTAAACAGGAAGTGGGAGCCTGAAGCTGTAGAACTGTCAAAAGCCTGAATAGGAAATGGGAGTCTGAAGCCATAGAACCACCCACAGCCTTAACAGGAAGTGGGAGCCTGAAGCTGTAGAACCGTCAAAAGCCTGAATAGGAAATGGGAGTCTGAAGCCATAGAACCACCCCCCAGCCTTAACAGGAAGTGGGAGCCTGAAGCTTTAGAACCGTCAAAAGCCTGAATAGGAAATGGGAGTCTGATGCCATAGAACCACCCAAAGCCTTAACAGGAAGTGGGAGCCTGAAGCTTTAGACCCGCTCACAGCCTGAACAGGAAGTGGAAGCCTGAAGCTATAGAACTGCCCACAGCCTGAACAGGAAGTGGAAGCCTAAAAAACTGGCTGTTAAGAGCAGACTCTGTGAATCAATCTAGGGTTGAAAGACAATATCAGGAAATTGCATAAATTAAAACTCCACAAAATGCTGCTATCAGGGGAATCATTAGAGGGGCATTTGCTCAAAAATTCCCTCATCAGTTGCCTCGTATCCTATTATGGCTTCTGCCTTCCAGATTCCAGCATCAACTAAACTCAGCAAGTAATAAAATGTAATAAACTTAAAGTTCCCAGAACGTCTGCAACGTCATCCAGACAAGATGTCTTCCGGCCAGAAGGAGTCTCTCACAGTGATTGACAATGAGGGGATGGACCAGCAGGGCAGTATTGGCAGCACATCCACCAGGGGCCCACATGATAGGAGCTGGCAATGAGCAGAGGGGGCCCAAATGCTTCGACTGTATGGAGCCCTGAAATGACGGAAGGCCCCCTATAGACCAGTACTGTGAGGGTGGGATCATCTCAATGGTGACCACAGATCAGACCCTCACATGCTCAGTGAGCCCCCTTGTCTCTCCTTTGTGACAGATCTGTTATAAAAGGGAATAACCTGCTGAGGTGACCTGAAATCCATTGCTGCCTCATGTGGCTGTGTCCGTCCCCCATGCTTTACACTGCAGCTCTGCTGTATAGAAGCTCAGGCTCAACAGGACACTGAGAGGTGATTTATATTACACTAAGGACAGGACAATTATAACCTGCAAATAACTAATCTACAAGTAAGAGAGAAAGTGATCAGGGAAGCGCTGATCATTGATAGAGGGGGAGGAGCCTTAATAAGGGGAGGAGCTTGAAAGTGGGGGCGGTCTTGGATATTGGAATCAATATGGTTAGGAAAATCAATGAGATAATCTGCAGCTGTCCTGCAGATTATTGGCTGTTTTATGACAGGCTGTAGACCAGGTATCCTCAAACTGCGGCCCTCTAGCTGTTGGGAAACTACAACTCCCATCATGCATTTATATAATCTATAACAGTGGGCATGGGAGTTGTAGTTTCCCAACAGCTAGAGGGCCGCAGTTTGAGGATGTCTGCTGTAGACGTTACCCTATCATTCCAATAAATTCATTACATTAGGGAATTCCCATTTAAGCAATTTTTCCCTGACTATTGGTTTCTGCACAGACCTCCTTTCTGCTATGCATTTGGGACACTGCCAGCCCCTTGGCCCCTGTATTAGGGGGAATCTGCCATTATCACTGTGGGATTCGGCTCTGCTGACTATCACTCTCATCATAGCTCATTCGTCCGCCTGGTAAGAGAAACGGCAGTGACGGCCGCCTGTCAGCACTCACTGTGTAAGAGCTGCTCACTGGAGACCTGGTACCAGAGGCGGGCACTGCACAATATCCGTGGTGAGGTGACCCAGCGGCGATGGTCCGGGTACTTCAGCCTGACACTGACTCAACCCTACCCTGAGTGACATAGCAGCAATGACCCAGCTTTCCTAGCGTCCAGAAAGGCAAATCTGCCCAACTCTGCCATGATTTATTAAAAAGGGACTTAAGGCGACATGTCCGAAAATTGGCTGCACCGCAGCAGTTTTTAGGCGCATTAAATCAGTGTAAAGTGCACCTGAAAGTACAATCCTCTAAAAAAATCTGTTGTCATATACCTTGCATAGTAAACGTAATGCGCCTAAAAAGGTGTAGTGTAGGCAATGTGCCTATCAAGGTGCAAAGCATATTACTAGTGCATGTAATGCTCCTCAATAGGCACCAGCTCCACTGGTTGTCTCAAGAATCAACTCCACTGGTGGCCCCAAGAATCTGCTCCACTGGTGGCCCCAAGAATCAGCTCCACTGGTGGGCCCCAAGAATCAGCACCACTGGTGGCTCCAAGAATCATCTTTCCCCTGGTGGGCCCCAAAGAATCAACTCCACTGGTGGTAGCCACCCATTGGAATCTGCTCCACTGGTGGGCCCCAAGAATCAGCCGTTCCCCCCTGAGTCATGATGGCCCCAAGACTCAGCTCCACTGGTGGGCCCCAAGAATCAACTCCACTGGTGGGACCCAAAGAATCAACTCCTCGGGGGGCCCCATGAATCAACTCCACTGGTGGTCCCAAGAATCAACTCCACTGGTTGGCACCAGGAATCAACTCTACTGGTGGCCTCCAAAAATCCACTCCACTGGTGGCCCCAAAAATCAACTCCACTGGTGGGCCTTAAGAATCAACTCCACTGGTGGGCCCCAGAATTCACCCCAAATTGCTATGGGGCCCCAAGAATCAGCTCCACTGGTGAGGGCCCCAAGAATCAACTCCACTGGGGGAGCCCAAGAATCAGCTCCACTGGTGGCCTCAAGAATCACTCTCCACTGGTGGGCCCCAAGAATCATCATTCCACTGGTGGCCCCAAGAATTAACTCTACTGGTTGGCCCCAAGAATCACTCCACTGGTGGCCCAAGAATCAGTACGGGAGTCCAAACATGACTGGTGGAACAACCAAGGGCCCCAATCAGCTCCACTGGGCCCCCTGGTGCCCCCAACATCAGGGCCCTACCTACTGGTGGAGGCCAAGAATCAGCTCCACTGGTGGAGGCCAAGAATCAGCTCCACTGGTGGAGATTATGGGGGGCCGTCATTAATGTCAAAATTAAAGGGGCCCAAAAACCTTGAAAGTACCCCAATCCTCTAAAAAAAAATCTGTTGTCATATACCTTGCATAGTAAAGTATAGCGCCTAAAAAGGTGTAGTGTAGGCAATGTGCCTATCAAGGTGCAAAGCATATTACTAGTGCATGTAATGCTCCTCAATAGGCACCAGCTCCACTGGTTGTCTCAAAAATCAACTCCACTGGTGGCCCCAAGAATCTGCTCCACTGGTGGGCCCCAAGAATCAACTCCACTGGTGGAGCCCCAAAAATCAACTCCACTGGTGGCATAAGAATCAACACCAGTGGTGGCCCAAGAATCAACTCCACAGGTGGCCCAAGAATCAACTCCACTGTGGCCTCAAGAATTAAACTCCAGTGGTGGCCTCAAGAATCAACTCCACTGGTGGCCTCAAGAATCAACTCCACTGGTGGGCCCAAGAATCAACTCTACTGCTGGGCCCCAAGAATTATCTCCACTGGTGGACCCCAAGAATCAACTCTACTGGTGGGCCCCAAGAATCAACTCTACTGATGGGCCCCAAGAATCAGCTCCACTGGTGGCCCCAAGAATCAACTCCACTGGTGGCCCCAAGAATCATCTCCACTGGTTAGAGGCCCCAGAAACTCCACTGGGCCAATCCTACTGGTGGGCCCCAAGAATCATCTCCACTGGTGGACCCCAAGAATCAGCTCCACTGGTGGGCCCCAAGAATCAACTCCACTGGTGGACCCCAAGAATCAGCTCCACTGGTGGCCCCAAGATCCATCTTAACTGGTGGGGCCCAAGAGTCAACTCCACTGGTAGAGCTAAAGAATCAACTCCACTGGTGGCCCCAAAAAATCTACTCCATCTCAGCCCGACTCTGTGACATAGCCTATCTGCACACATACCCCTCATATGTGTGCAGAAAACAGCCTATCACACACCAAGCCAGCGCACCACACGTGACTTCCTTCATGAGCTACTCGCTGCCGACGCCAAAAGTAGGAAGTGATTAAAATAGCGGGACCCAGCTGTGTATTACAGATTATCCTCATCCAGAACATTAACATTAATAATGAGCGACGTGTTTCCTAAGAATAAAAAGGGTTAATAGTAAATCGGGAAGCCATGTGGATCCAAATCTGCGCCTTGTGTTCCCTTGAAGGGCCCGGCCCTCTCCTTCCCAAGTAACACAGACAAGATGTGGATCAAAGCTCTGCAGAAAGTCGCCCATCGGTCTCTGTGCACAATTTCCACCCTCCAAACCCTTCACAGTTTGCTCCATGAAATAACCGGACGCTGCTCAGTAAAAGTGTCACTTGCCATCTCCACACACCTAGAGCTCTCATGGCCCCCGCCGCGCGCAGCTGCCTCGCCGAGGAAGCTCATTAACCTTCATGTGCGCGACTTTTCAACTCCTGCTACATTTCACAGCCCTGACTGGGCTCAGGAAAGAAAAAAGAGACCACTGGGATCATAGGAAAACCATGAGAGGCCTCCAGCACCGCCGCCGCCTCCTCGCAGGGTTTAATAGGACGGGTCACGTGCAGGGAAGGAACTCGTGAACCAGCAAATCAAATTAGGCAATGAAGTAAAATAATCCAAGATGTTTGAAAGGGGCCCAAGAACGTCATAACTCTGCAGTGATCCCCACTAGGGCAGTGAAAGAACGGGATATACCCCGGTGAGGTCACCAGCCTCGAAGAACAAAGGCCTCGAGGAATTGTCTTCAAAAACTAAAGTCAAAAATATTGTAGGAAAATAAATAGAATGCAGAAAATTATGTAATATACGGAGCCATCTATTCCATTGGGCACACTAGGCCGTTACCCGGGGGCCCCATAAGTATAGGGGCCCCAGGTGGGGTATGCTTGTCCCAGGAATACAGGAAACAAACCCATAATCCCATGTTTGGCTTTGCTTATTTTACTGTTTGTGTGTTTTTAGGATGAGCAAACAAATAAAAACCATGGTGGAGAAGGGAGCCAAAGGCTCCCTGCTCCACCAAATAGTCTTGTAGGCATGATAATATGGGTGTGCTTCGGATTGGCTAGAGGAATGTATGTCATGTATTGGGCAAGGCCCACAGCAGTGCTCTGCCCGGGGGCCCATAATGCTGTTGAGACAGCTCTGGTAATATACAATATAAGGCTATGTTCACACGGCTTATTTTGGGGCACATTTCGCCGCGTATTTCGCAGTGTATTGCACTTAATACATGGGGAAATGCACCCCATAATTACGGTAAGCTATAGCTCTCATAGAGAACTATGTATTACACCTCGTCCCCCCGATCGCATTGTACGCGCGGGGAGATAAGTGACATGTCATTGGGTAATGCACAAGTAATGTATGTCAGTGGGGCCGGAGGGCTGCCGGGTCCCCCATGCTGCGGGAGTACTTGCCGATCAGTGCAAGCTCCCGAAACACACGATGTATTGCGGCGCGTACTGTGCATGCCGTGGTACATCGTGTGAACATAGCCTAATTCTCCAATGCTATGCATAAAAATACATAACATATATCATAATATACAGTATAATACTACACTATGCCTAAAAATAACATAGAAACATAAACTATATAATATTAAAAATATACAGTATAATAATACAATGTTATGCATAAAAACACTATAACTTTGAAAGCTGAGGTCAATCTGACCATAGGTCGATCTAACATCTATAGCACTGCAAGATTTGAAACTGCTAGATTTGAAAGTGATAGATTGTAAGTGATTTGTAGAAATAGGACTGACATGGGACAGAAGTGGGCATAAGTGGGCCAGGAGGAAGGCTTTGTTGTGAGTACCTATCTTTAGAGTCCACACCTCATTCACCATGCTCACTATTGCTATCTATCTTGCAGCCATATCCCTTCTACTGTATCAATCTCCAACCGATCTCACTCTCTGACAATTCTATCCACATCAGCGCCTCTCTCCTCCCCTCTCCCATGTATACATCCTGAAAATACATCTTCATAGGCAGCCTACCATGATCCCTAATTGCTAACCCCCACCTTCAAATCACAAAACATTTGTCACTCCCTCACTAGGGCACTCACAGGCACTTATCTGTATATAGATGTACTGTCAGGGTGGCAGGTTCACCCAATTTTTATGTAAACCTCCCCATACTTATAAAACATGGCTGGGCTATTTTAAATTTATCACTTCTCCACCGTTGTCTCCCCCATACACCCTCATAGATTGTAAGCTCTTGCGAGCAGGCCCTCACACCTTTTTGTCTCATCTGTAAGTAGCTCTCACTGTGTAATGTCTGTCTTTTGTCTATAATTATTCCCTCTACATTGTAAAGTGCTGCGGAATATGTTGGCGCTATATAAATAAAGATTATTATTATTATATTAAAATTCTACACGGAAGAATATGAGCAATAAATAAATAATAAAATTTAATATAATTTCATCATAAAAAATAATACATAACATAGTAAAAAAAAAATAATAGGCATAAAAATCTGAAAAAAATCTGAGTGTATAAAAAAAACAAAAATCAATGGAATTTCATAATAAAAATTATATATACAGTGGGCACGGAAAGTATTCAGACCCCTTTCAATTTTTAACTCCATGATTGCTTAGTTTGACTGGACGGCCGGGTCGAGGAAGAGTTGTTGTCATCCCAAACTTCTTCCATTTTAGGATTCTGGAGGCCACTGTGCTCTTAGGAAGCTTGAGGGCTTCAGAAATTTTCCTGTAACCTTGGCCAGATCTATGCCTTGCCACAATTCTGTGTCTGAGCTCCTTGGGCAGTTCCTTAGACCTCATGATTCTCATGTTCTCTGACATGCACTGTGAGCTGTGAGGTCTTAAATAGACAGGTGTGTGCCTTTCCTAATCAAGTCCAATCAGTTTAATTAAATAAAGCTGGACTCCAATGAAGGAGTAGAACCATCTCAAGGAGGATCAGAAGGAAATGGACAGCATGTGAGTTAAATATGAATGTCACATCAAAGGGTCTGAATACTTATGACCATGTGATATTTCAGCTTTTCTTGTTTAATAAATTTGCAAAAATGTCTACATTTCTGGGTTTTTTCTTTCAAGATGGGGGGGCAGAGTGTACATTAATGAGCAAAAAAATGAACTTTTGTGATCTTACCAAATGGTTGCAATGAAACAAAGAGTGAAAAATGTAAAGGGGTCTGAGTACTTTACGTACCCACTGTATTTACACACACACATATATGGATACATATTAAATTTGAAAAACAATATAAAAACTATCTAATGGAGATATATAGTAAACTATAAAATAAAATATTCAATTTAAGTAATTGCAAAAAAAATACAATAAAAAACAACAACGCTAAAAAAGTAATATATCAAAATGCATAATATAATGAAATGAAAAAGTGGCAAAATAAAGATACGACAGAAATAGAAAAAAAAAACAAAAACAAAGAAATTAAAAATAGTAAAAATAAAGCAAAAGTAAAAAAAAGAAAAAATTAAATGAAAAAAAATAGTAAAATCAATATTAAGCAAAACTAAAAAATAATAACAAACGATGTGGAAAAAATATAAAGTGGAAAAATAGTAAACTAAAGGTATGTAAAGAAATTGAGAAAATTAAGCAAAAATAAAAAAAATAAACTGCAAAAAATAAAAAAAAACTGAAAAATAAAAATAGAAAAAATTGAGCAAAATTAAAAATGAAAATATGACAAAAATACAAAAAGTGATGAAATGAAAAAAATTAAAAAATAAAAACATGACAAAAAATACAACTATAATAATGACATCAAAATATAATAGAAAAAAAGCTAAATTTTCAGTAAAAAAAATAATATAACAACGTACAAAACATATAGTAAAATAAAAAGACAGGAAAGCACAATGTGGTGGAAACGAATGCGCTGATGGTTGTAGCTTTGTTCCGTGGCGTGAGTCACATATTCGTGGATAGGATAATGGTCTCCCCAGATGTTTTAGCTGTGTCTGCCCAGGATTTCTTCTCCTCATCTCGAGCCAAGCTCCCAGCGTGATCATAGTGTAATCCTCCCAGTAATGTGTATTTTTTGATTGCATTACCTGCATAGAATTAGCTAACTTGTGCTGGAGCTGGTTACAAAGAGATTTTCCACCAGGTGGGTGGTGGGGTCTGTGGACGTACGTCATGCGTTACTCATGGTAGTAATCACTGGGATCATTTCTGTGATGCACTGAGGCTCTGAATCCATTAACGCAGCTGTAAAACTTCTGAAAATGTAGCAATGTGCCGAGTAGTGTTGCTTGTACCTGTCCCTGTTTGGCTCAACACTAGTTTGATCTAACCTGGGAAAAAATGTAGGTTTGGGACGTCCCAATTGTAAAATATTTCACTCTTACCCTAATCCTAACTGTAACCCTAACCCAAGGTTATAGTTAGAGTAAGATTTTTTTTTTCTGGTTTGCAAGAGCTAACTAACTGCTCCACGCTGCTCCTGGCCTACCATCATCTCCAGTCAGATGTCACTTTCTGTCCAACTTCACAGTGACATTGGATCAGAAGTGGTGTCGGACTGGAAGTGACACTGGACCAATAGAAACGGCAATATGAATTCTGATGGCTAAACATTCTGCTGCCCGGTACTGGGAACTCCCATAGAGCAGAATGGAGAACACAGCGCTCCCCTGTACTGGGAACTCCCATAGAACAGAATGGAGAACACAGCGCTCCCCTGTACTGGGAACTCCCATAGAACAGAATGGAGAACACAGCGCTCCCCTGTACTGGGAACTCCCATAGAACAGAATGGAGAACACAGTGCTCCCCGTACTGGGAACTCCCATAGAACAGAATGGAGAATACGCGCCCCCCTGTACTGGGAACTCCCATAGAACGAATTGGAGACACAGCGCTCCCCTGAAACTGGGAACTCCCATAGAGGAGAATGAAGAAACAGCGTTTCCCCTATACTGGGAACTCCCATAGAACAGAATGGAAAAACACAGCGCTCCCCTGTATTAGAATCTCCCATATGACAGAACAGAGAGTTATGCACAAGCGTGATTGATTCTACATTCTGAGCTGACACTTTTGGGGGCCTGTTCCCAAGATAGGTCCAGGTACCAGAGGTGGGACCCGCCCCTCTCAGACTTTGGTGGCTTGTCCTATCAATATACCATCAATGTCTATGGTGGGAACAGCCCTTTAAAGCTTAGAATGCATTTGACCAAACTTGTGAAAAAGTATCTTTAGCCCTAACACTAACTCTGTGCCTAATCCTTAACTGGGGTCAGAGTTGTGCCTTTTCAAGGGTCAATTTACCATTTCCATTGGGCTCCCGGTCCGACAAGGCTCCTGTCACTTTCGATGCAATATCCAACGTCACCTTTGGGTTTCATGACATAGGGGTCACCAGGAAACCATATGTGACACTGCTCCATGCTGGGAGCGATGCTGAGAGTTAAAGGGGATTTATCGTTTCATCAGTTCATGTGTTTCCTTGCACTTTCAGTTTCTCAGCTCCTCATATCCAGGGGCGTGTCTTCCCCTCCCAGCTGGGTGTTTCTTAACTGAAGGGGGATGACATCATCCCCCACTTCACTGTTCGTGCTCGCTCCTGAGTCAGTGTGTTTGTTTGAGATCAGTGGGAGGGGATAGCACATCCCTGCTCAACCCCCTCCTCTCTGTCTGAGTCCACATGTCACTGTGTCCTCTCCCTATGCAGTCTTATTTTGTAAGAGCTGTTTACATACCACAGCTCTGCATTCAGTCTAGACAGTCTTCTATTAACTGAGCACTGATCTCTTCTCCTCTCACAGCTGGGGGTTTGTTACAGTTGAATCCAGTCTTCTATGAACTCATCCAGAGCAGCACAGATCTGTCTCCTTTCTATGTTTACACGCAGGAGCATTAGGCACCGGGCACAATTTTGCTGCTTTCTGATTGTAGAAGCAGCTGCAGTGTTACTGTGCAGCTGCTGGCTGTGCAGAGTGAAATGTTGCCAGCCCCTTATTCTGAGTGAGAGAGGCAGGAATGCGCGCTCCCGTAAATACGACCGGGGGCCAGAAAAGAATGTAAATTAGTAGAGCCGTCGGCCAATGAAATGAAGGAGGAGGAATCCGACCGGCACGGGGGAACAGTGTTTACAGAAAACGAAGATAAGGCAGACTGTGAAAACAAATGACATCCAATTGCAAAGTTGCTTGTTTTCACAGTCCCCTTATTCTGAAGACCATTTAATGTAATGATACAACCCCTTTAAGTTAAGCCCTAAAACCCCATAAAGGCTTTGACCACAATTTAGGGTTACAGTCCAAGAAAAAGTGTTACCTGGAGGCATGAGATCCTTACAATCAGTGTGAATGGAGCCCAACCCTGAATGCATGGTGGCTGTTGACCCACAGAAAGGAACTATAGTTGGGCAGATCCATCTTAACAGCATTACGGGCCCCTGCGCAGAGCACTGCCATGCCCAACCCCCCCCCCCCCAACAAACACCTATTTTTTTGTCTGGGGCACTGACAGCCTGCAGCTACAAACTATTTGGGAGGGAGGGAAACCTTTTTGGGTCCCTTCTCCCACCATTTTTTTTAATGTTTGAAATCCCGAAAATAACAAAAAACCCTAAAAAAGTGAAGCCAACCAAGGGACCCAGGTTTTTTTTTGTATTCCGGGGGCTAAATCCCATGGGCCCCAAAACTTTGGCCTCAGGCAACTGCCTAGTTATCCCAATGGTAAAAGATGGCCCTGGAGTAGGGACTCACCTGCTGAGGCTACCTTGAGGGGGAGGTGATAAAAAGAACAAAAAAAGCCTTTTTTTTGTGAGTATAGACCCCAGAGGGAAGGGTTTTTTAAAAATTCCCCTGATATATGTTTGGGGCATTAGTGCCGGGTGTGCCTGGTATATTCGTTTGACCCTCCCCGAATCAAGTCTGTGATACAAGGTAGCGAAATCAGATACAACAAAAACAGAAACGGAAATTCTATCCTAAAAGTAAACAACGGTGGTTCCTTTTCATTGACAACAAGCAGAGATCTTGAAAGCCCTGAGAAATGGATACAGCGAGAATTTTCCTCCATGTTTGATAGTCCGGAAGGTTTATAACCGGAAGTAATTCAATGGATTCTGCGTAAAAGGGAATTTTAGATTTTTTTTTAAAGGACCTTCCTAAGAAAGGAGTTTTTAAAGACCAAAAATTATGGAATTTTTTTTTTTTTTTTAATTTTTTTGGGAGATTTTTCTTTTTATTTCGTCAGTCCTGTACAATTAAAAATTGCATATTAAAGTATTGTTCTTTTTCTAGCTGAGAGGTAAAACTCCTGAATGTCCGGGGAGACTAATCTTGCTTTACTGCAGCTGCTGCTTTCTTTAAGGGTCATTACAAATAGTAAAGTAATCCAAACATTTGGGTTTAGAGGCACAATTCAAGCCTTTTGGGCCTTTTTGCCCAAAAAACATGGACCCCCAATTACCAGTTCAAAACTGGGTCTTCTTATTGAAAAAAGAGCTTTTGGGCCCCCTCAGGGTGCGGGGGCCCGGTAGCGAATGCTACCCCCTGCACCCCCTATGCTAACCCCCCCGATTTCTTATTGTTTCTCTGGCAGGGTAATAAAAAATTTACGGACCCCAGGGAAAAAGCAAGAGCAATACAGAAAGGAAAAGTTAATCTTTTTCTGCACTGACGGTTTTTCGCTTTTTCACACTTATAAAATTGCTGAAAACTTAACCCCCCAACCATAGTGGTGGAAAAAGAACCGTAAAAACAAACCTCTCCGATGCTGTAGCAGCTCACAGAGGGTAAGTCAGAGAGACAAATCAGAAAGTCAAGTACAAAGGGGAACTTAAATAAAAACCAATAAAAAAAAAAAATGTATATCCATATAATAGTTGTGTATCGCTTGTCAATATCTGAAAAGAAAGATTGTATGTTTGTGTCCCTTTAAATGATTTGGGGCGATTTAAAAAAAGTACTTTTTTATCTTCCCTGACCCTTTTACTTTAGGGTTGTGGGAGTTTAAAATTTCCCCGCCCTGGGGGCCCTCGCTTAAGAGAAGAAAAACGGGTTCTGTTTATATTTACATGTTATTTTACAATGTTTTTACCCACCGGCCCCTGATTTTTCCCTCTTGGGGGGGTTTTCCGGAACAAAGAACTTTCTGTGACTCATAGATTTGAAATTGAAAACAAATCGGGGTCCGTTTCCCTGTTTCACTTGGTGTCCGTCCAATAAAGCGTCCGGGGGAGAGGAAGAAGCCTTCCATTACTGTGCCTCCATAGGACGCTCTGTCAGTCTGCGCAGGGCTCATTACAAATCCAGACTGCGGGAACAGGACGATTACAGGAAAAGGGATTCCAAGGCTTCAAGGACATGAAGAGCGGCCAAGACAGCGGGAAGACGAGCAACCAAACCTGGAATCCAAGAGGAGCAGCGGCCCAAAGACGCTGATCACTGCACTGACATCCACCCTCCGGGGGACCCCGGGGGGGAAAATGGGGCGGAAACGATTTACTGCTATGGGGTATGTATCTAACCTCAATGGGGATTCTTTCTCTAGAAACCATTCCCCCAAATTAGTTCTTTCTATAGTTTTTAGGGGTTCTCCCAACCCAGTGTATCTGTCATTTGTGATACTGTGTGCTGAGCCAGTGTATCTAAGCCTATCATACATGATACTGTCTGCTGAGCCAGTGTATCTAAGCCTCACATGTGTGATACCCCCCCCCCCCCCCCCCCCCCCCCTTGTCTGTTGAGCACAAGGTATTATGACTCATATGTGTGATACTGTCTGCTGAGCCAGTGTATCTAATTCTCACATGTGTGGATACTCGTCTGCTGAGCCAGTGTATCTAATTCTTCACAATGTTGTGATTCAGTCTGCTGAGTCTATGTATCTAAGCCTCCACATGTGGGATAATGTCTGCTGAGTCTTTGTTGTTGCTAAAGTATAACTTGTGTGATACTGTATGCTGAGCCTGTGTATTCTAATTCCTAACATGTGTGTGGTTTTCTGTCCTGCTGATGAAGACTATCGCAGCAAGTAATGTAGTGTAATTTTCTATTGCTGGGGTCAATGCATCTATACCTATCATGTGTGATACGGTCTGTTGAGAAGTTTATATCCATCAATCGTGATATTCTATGCTGGATCAATGTTTCTAAACCTATCATATGTGATACTGTTTAGTATTGAAGCCTATTACTTGTAAAAATATCTCCCAGTTATTGTATCTAAGCCTATCATATGTGATAGTCTCTGCTGAGCCAGCTTGTTAGCACTAAAAGCCCTATTATGTAATATTGTCTTCTGAGCCAATGTATCTAATTCTATTAATTTTGAAACGGTCTGCTAAGCTGATGCATCAAAGTCGATCATGGGGGTGGGGGCCGCAGCCTACTTTTCCAGTGCATCCAGGTGATACTTTCTCCTGGGTTACTGTATCTAAGCCTATCATGTTTTCATACACAACAGTATAACCAAGGCGTGTCATGTATTATTAGGCGTCTGTTGAATTGGGGTATCTAATTCCATCATGTGTGATTATGTCTACATCAAAAGTATCAAAGCCCTGTCATGTGGGATGACTTCAAATTAGGTGGCAGATCTATACCTATGCCTGATACAGTCTACTGGATGGATGTATCTAAGCTTTCATGTGTGATACAGGCTACCTAGCTGGTTAATCTCAGCCTGTCATGTGAGATACAGTCTACTGAGCTGGTGTATCTAAGCCTATCATATGTGATATAGGCTACTGATCTAGTGATCTAAGCCTATCATGTGTGATACAGGCTACCAAGCTGGTTTATCTAAGCCTATCATGTAAGATACAGTCTACTGATCTAAGCCTATAATGTGAGATACAGTCTACTGAACTGGTGTATCAAACGCCTTTCATGTTTGATACTGGCTTACCGTAGCTGGTTTTTCTAACCTTACATGTGTGATACAGGCTACTGAGCTGGTGTATCTAATCCTATCATGTGTGATACAGGCTACTGAGCTGGTGTATCTAAGCCTATCATGTGTGATACAGGCTACCAAGCTGGTGTATCTAAGCCTATCATGTGTGTTACCAGGCTATGAAGATCTGGTGTATTTTCTAGCCTATTCTGGTGTGATACAGGCTACCAAGCTGGTTTATCTAAGCCTATCATGTGAGATACAGTCTACTGAGCTAGTGATCTAAGCCTATCATGTGAGATACAGTCTACTGAACTGGTGTATCTAAGCCTATCATGTATGATACAGGCTACCAAGCTGGTTTATCTAATCCTATCATGTGTGATACAGGCTACTGAGCTGGTGTATCTAATCCTATCATGTGTGATACAGGCTACTGAGCTGGTGTTTGCAAAGAATTTCATGTGTGATTACAGGGATAACCAAGTGGTTATCTAAGGCATTAATGTGAAGATAAAGTCTACTGATGATAGTGACTAAGCCTATCATGTGAGTTACAGTCTACTGAAAAATGGTTGTATCTAAGCCTATCATCGTATGATAAGGCTTCCAGATGGTTTTTCTAATTATCATGTGTGATTACAGGCTACTGTGCTGGTGTATCTAAGCCTTATATGTCGTGATAAAGGCTAATGGAAATGCATGGGGATCTATGCCATTTCATGTGTGTGGAAACCAATAGTTAATTTATTCTTTTTTCAAGTTTTGCTGCCTGCCTCCAGCCCACCAGGACCATTCAGATCAGTTGATATATTTTATATTTCTCTATGTTTATGAATATATGAAAAATAGTTAAGTCAAAATTGTTGTTAGGAGGTTGTGTCCCAGGTTGCTTTCGTGTGGGGTTGTACTCAGCCTCAGTGACCTCCCCCTCAAGGTCCAGCTTGCCTTCAGGGCAGCCGAGTTGATGAGTTTTCAAATGGCCAGACATAATGATCTCAAATGTTCTCAAGGAGGAAATTTCCATTAACGTATGTGCATAAGAAAATAAGACAACATGTTATTTAGGTAAAAGCTGAAGCGCTAGGGTTACGGGACCAGCAAAATTTGGGTAATATGCCGACTACTTCTATATATAATGAGGTTCTATTGGATCCCGAGATCTGTTCTGCAGAAACGTGAACGGTTCATTTGTTGTGTTCTGCACTAAAAATTGATTCCAATCTGCTAGGACTACGGGGCCTTAGTATTTTATTTTTGCACAGCAATGGTACATCACTTGAGGTTTGCCGGGATATTTTTGTTATCAATTCTTTAAGAAATGCTCTGTGAGCTTAAAAAAGCCCCTGGGTCATCTGTGTCTACATTACATTGCACATAATGTTGTCCTGTCTCAGATGAGGAAGTGGCTTTACACTTATTTTCCTAGGTCTAGACAAAGATCTGTGACCATGAACCAGCCTGACTTACAGGACTGATAAATTTTTGTAAATGGCTATTCCTGCAATCTGTTGAGAAGTGAATAAAGTTATATTAATATAGTTATAAATAGTTTGATGGGCCAAAAATAAGTCCCAGACGCCCAGCAAATTCAAGCATATTGTGATACTGTGTTGATCCAGAGGAAGGCAAAACCCCCCATGGGGTAGAAGCCAATTATCCTCATTTTAGAGAAAAATTCACACCTTACCGACTACCAATACAGAAAAAAATCCCTGGATCAGGCAATTACTCCTTACAGTTTTCCCGGTCACTATAAAAATTGTTTCATTATTACATCAGTAGAAATGTATCCTAGACCCTTCTCAAGGGAATCATGGTCTCTAGGAACTTGTTAAATTAGTTACATCTAGAAATGTATCCTGACCTTCTCAAGTATCATGGTCAACTTTATCTTGTTATTATTAATTACATCTTGAAATGTATCCAGACCTTTCTCCAGAATCCCGGTACACTATAAACTTGTTATATTATTACATCTAGAAATTTATCCAGACCTTCTCCAGAATCACCGCGTAACTCATATAACTTGTTCTATTATTACATTAGAAATGTATCCTGGACACTTCTCCAGAAAATACTGGTTAACATATAACTTGTTCTATTATTAGCCATCTAGAAATGTACCAGCACCCTTCTCCAGATCCTGGTCCACTATAACTTGTTATATTTCATCTAGAAATTTATCAAGACCCTTCTCCTGATCACGAGGGTCAAATAGATTATTGTTCTATATTACTTATAGAAAGTATTTTTGTTTTTTTTTCCCATGATTAACAATCAATATTTTTTATATCTTTAGTCCTGCTGTTTCCCCTTTGGCCACTTGGCCTTATTAATGTCTGGAACTTCATGTTCTATATAAGATAACTTCTTTGCAGTCTCCTTCATTACCAAGCACAAGCAGGGGTTAAAATGAAGGGAGAAACCAATATGTTTCAGATAAACACTAGTATCCACCACTAAAAATGGGAAATGTCATCCCATCCTGCAAAATTGGACTTATTCCCAGGTCAAGAGCTGCCCACCCCAAAAATAATACCACTCTCCTATAGAAGTCATGGGTCCGAATTACAGTCTTAAGGGCGACCTATGGTGCATGAAGTGCTGTAAAGTATCTCTCTGGACTGCTGTTAAAGCAAGTGCGAAGAGTAAGATTGATGTCCCCACAATCATCTTAGATGGACTGAAATGAGAAATCTACAATCAGAAAATAAAAACGGCTCAGAAGAAAAGAATATGGATCAGGGTCTTGATTTAATAAGTAAGAAAAATTGGCAATAGATTCCCTTTCTAAAAAAGGTCTTTTTAAACTACCCTTAGTTTCCCATATTAACATACAATCGGATTGTATCCATTTATTAGTCTTTTATAAGTGGAGATGCCCTATAAACGTAGCTATAGACTGTAGCCACAGAAGCCACACAGCTCAGCAAATTTATTTCATTTCTTTGTCTTTTTTTTTCCCAGAAATGCTGCCAAGCTCCGTTCCCAGCTCACTCTTTTTATATATTGCTGAGTTTCTTTACTGAAACGTCTCAGTTCTGGTGTAATCACCAAAACAATCCAACAAAAGACACAAAGAAAATAATCATACTCTAAGTATAGACTCACTTTCCACAAGCAAATCTATAAAAGAGAGAGACACTAGAGCAAAACAATATAGCAATCCTAACTTATTTGGTATTCAGAGTCTGAGGACAGTTAGGGGTACCGCCATGGGCACGGTGATGATGCCACCACATGTAGAAACCCAGCAAGGTCCCTCAAAACAAATTGAAACTAATTTTATAAAATTAAAAGTAGTGATACCTTGAGTTATACCTAAGGCAGGTGCTGGGAAATTTTTGGGTACCTTGAACTCTGGTGCCACCTACTGAGAGTAGCATCCTATGAACCTGAGACCTTGCTCTCTTTTTCCAAGAATCCCATTTCCATATTTGATTTTCCCTGAGGAGCTTGCCATTAGTGTCACCTTTTATGGTGCTCTCCTCATGGAGGATCACCTTAAATACTACACTTGGGCCACATGTTTTGAAAATGTGTCTAGGTCTAAACTCCTTTGTTGAATATAGAAAACCAATGAGAGCGCCCATTTCATATAGTGCTCTGGAAAAATGAGCGGAGCGCTCTGATTGGTTGCTATGGGCAAAGAGGGAGTTTTAGACCTAGACACTTTTCATACATGTGGCCCCTAAAGCCTTATCTTTGGTATCATGTATCCATGGCACCCTACCCCATCCCAGATAGGAATAAATGAGTGGTTCTAGCAAAGGGTGTAGCTAAAAATGCATGACATTGCACCCAAATTTGAATGCAAAAAACTGTCCTAAAGTAAATGGTGCGGGAAGGTAGACAAAAGTATCTAAAGATGTCATAAGCATTCAGTATGAGCCTATATCCATGTTCAGAGAACAATAGAAGGATCAATAGGTCATTACCTACTATTTGTCATGAAACTCCATAAAGATAGAGCACCATATATTTGTCTAGTTCTAAGCTGGATGGGACAATATTAATTAATCTGCCCCAAGTTTTGCATGGATTGTCACGTTAACATGTTGCAAAAACACATACATGAAATATGTAGATGCAAGGTAATTTGTTTTTCTTTTGCAAAATCCCACAAGTCTTAAATCTATGTAAAACTGAGTGAGTTCCTCCGGCCGCTCGGCTGTGGCTATTGGACGCGTTCCAGGCTATGGCTTCAGCTTTCAGGTAGAGGCACATTAGCATTGCAGATAAACACAGAGGAATCCGGCTATTACCCTGACCAATAAAGGACACGGCGCAGGGATAAATATATTTCATGCTGCACTTATAGCACTAAGCAACTATCACATCTAGCTGACACCCAGGAGATAGCGGGAGAGCAGAGGTGCCAACGTGAAGGCTCTGAAAGACGGGCACAGAATGAGAGTAGAGGGACGCTGGTAAATGCACATAGGGTGGCACAAAGAAAAACACATTATCCTGAGAAAGTCAAAAGATCTCTGCTTGCTGGGAGTGAATGAAAACTTAAAGGGGTTGTCTCACTACAGGGATCGCTGCTTTTTAGGTAAAAGATCTTGCAAAAACAAGTCACTTTGCATTATATGTCCATTACCTGTGTCCTACCTATTCCTAGATATCCCCTCTTGTATGGGCTGCATCAGCTCCTCAGGTCACTATAGCTACAGACCTGTTTAATCTCTCCTGATAGGCTGCCAGCACTGGTCGCTATAGCTACAGACCTGTTCAATCTCTCCTGATAGGCTGCCAGCACTGGTCACTATAGCTACAGACCTGTTTAATCTCTCCTGATAGGCTGCCAGCACTGGTTGCTATAACTACAGACCGGTTCAATCTCTCCTGATAGGCTGCCAGCACTGGTCGCTATAGCTACAGACCTGTTCAATCTCTCCTGGTAGGCTGCCAGCACTGGTCGCTATAGCTACAGACCTGTTCAATCTCTCCTGATAGGCTGCCAGCACTGGTCGCTATAGCTACAGACCTGTTCAATCTCTCCTGATAGGCTGCCAGCACTGGTCGCTATAGCTACAGACCTGTTTAATCTCTCCTGATAGGCTGCCAGCACTGGCCGCTATAGCTACAGACCTGTTTAATCTCTCCTGATAGGCTGCCAGCACTGGCCACTATAGCTACAGACCTGGCTTCTACTGCAGCCTAGTAGAAGCCAGTTAACACGCCCCTGTATTCAAAATGAAACCAAGAAAAATGGACTGAGGTAAAATGAATCAATATAGTGAGACGACCCCTTTAGTGACTTCATACACAGGGAAAGAGAGCCTAGTACAGCTAAAAGCTGGATGTTTGACACAGTTGTATCCAGTATAGACAACGCTTTGTGAGCTAAACAGCCTGGACTGCAGGCAGTCGATGCATTGTACATAGCTAGCCCTTCTTTTAGATGAGAAGTTGATACAATTGTATCTAGTTTAGACAATGCTCTGTGAGCTAAACACCCTGGACTCCAGACTGATACATTGCGCATAGCAGGTGGTGCACTAAGCTGGGAAGATACAATTGTATCCAGTCTAGACAATGCTCTGTGAGCCAAACAACCTGGACTCTATTTGATACATTGTACAAAGCTAGTCCTGCTGTCAGCTGAGAAACAGATGCATTTGTATCCATTCTAGACAATGCTCTGTGAGCTAAACAGACTGGACATTGAGACATATATTGTACATAGCTAGTCCAGCTCTTAGCTGAGAAGTGGATACAAGGTCCGTTAAAGGGTCTTGGAGGGTGACTCGAGGGGCCTAGGTAGAGCTGTCAAAGCTGTGAGTTGTTGAACAGTGCGGTGTGGAGGTGCGCTCCAGAACTCCAAATCCAAGACGGTCCCCTGTGCTGGCGCCTCTGCCAAGTGCTAGCTGCCTCCTCCAAGGAAAAAGGGGAGCCGGCTCATTTGCATCCAGATCTCGTCCATCCCTGTCGGCTGTGTCTATGCTCTCATGGGCCACAAAATATGACGCTGCTGACCCGACCGCCGTGCCTGGAGTATGACATGGGCGCCCTAATGGGAACCTAAATTTGGATTCCCAAGGTTGTAGTTGTCTCCAATAAAACAGCACATGATGAAGTCCCACAGAACTGTATCCAAGGCAATAGGTTGGGGCAGTTGGGTCATGGTTGATGGCCGGACATCAGGTAGACAGAGATCAGAGCAAGGTCAGAACTACGGACCACAGCAAAAAGTCCATAAGTGCATTGGCCACGCCGGAATTTCCTTTGCACTGGCCCTTTAAAGGGGTTGTCTCGCTACAATGATTGGGTTTTAATTTAAAGATCTTTAAAAACAAAGCAGCTTTGCAATATATGTTCATTACAAATGTCATACTGATTTTGAGCTAGCCCTGTTAGTATTACTAAATCAGCTTCTCAAATCTCTATAGTAGCCGACCTGTTGATCCTTATCTTACTGGCTGTCAGGTCTGAATGACTCATCACCTTTGAAGACAGGTCGGAGCAGAGAGCCCCTCCCACACAGAATGGTGATGGAGGGGGGAGGGGGAGGAGGACTCTGGAGTCTGTGTCCCTGCTCCCTGGATTAACCCTGTGTGTGCCTGCTTCCTCCTGCTCTCTACACAGATAGATGTGACAGCATGACCCTGTCTGTTACTAATAATCATGATATGTCTTTGGAACTGTGACTATACTAATACTATAGAGATCAGGCATGTGAATACTTATGTTCTCCTGTATTAGGGACACATCCTGAGTATAGTAACACTGCCCTTGTTGTTGCTGGAGATGTGGAGACTTGTAAGCTAAGCAGGGGATATAGGAACACTTGCATCCTCTCTGCTCTATTAGCACACAGCTTCATATTCCTCTCTACACTCCTAGATCAGCCCTCTCCTGCAACAGACCTAGGCAGGCACACACAGGGTGAACTCTGAGAGCAAACCCCCTCCCCCCCTGTATAGAAATTACGTAGCTGCCTGTGTGCTGATGGGAGGGGGGAGAGGGACCAGAAGAGACAGACCAAGAAGCACGCCCCTCAGTTCAACTTACCAGGGACAGTGACAGGCTGAAAGCTCGTAATGAGACAACTCCTTTAAGTCTACCTGTACCCCTGTAATTAAAGGGATGGTACGGTTCTTTTTTTTTTTTTTTTTTTTAGTTAAATAGGCTTAAATATTCTTTACAGACTTTATTACATTTATATGTACAGTATTTTATACATTGTGTTTTCACATTATTTTGACTCTTATTATTTCTATGGCCTCAAGTGAGGGCGTTCCACTTCATTATCATTCCTTACTACTATAATGAGTGGACGGTTGCATTATCTATAAACTCACCAGCCTCCTGACTAGCGCGCATGCGCAGTAAATAACTGTCTGCTGGTCAGCAAATAGCACGCATGCGCAGTAGATAACTATGCTAATCAGCAGGCTGCCCGTCGCTTCTCTAGTGTAGCCGCTCACTATCCTCCCATAGCACAACATCACAGTAAATAGTGTGATACTGCATTCAGGGAGAGTGGTGGGCGGCTACACTATAGAAGAACCAGCCTCCTGATAAGCGCGCATGCGCAGTAGACACCTATCTGCTAATCAGCAGGCCTGCTGTCGCTTCTATAGTGCAGCCACCCACCGAAAACTAAACCTCACACTACGTAGTGTGGTACTGCGATTGGGGAGGGTGGTGGCCGACTACACTATTGAAGAACTGGCCAACTGACTAGCGCGCATGCGCAGTAGATTCCTATCTGCTAGTCAGGAGACCGTTGCTTCTATAATGTAGCCGCCCACTGCCCTCCCTGATCGAAAAGGCACACTAAGTAGTGTAAGACTGGGAGGATGGTAGGTGGCTAAAGATAGAAGAACCGACCTCCTGACCAGCACGCATGCGCAGTAGATAGATATCTGCTAATCAGCAGGCCTACTGTCGCTTCTATAGTGTAGTCGTCCACCGCCCTCCCCAAACAAAACATCACAGTAAGTAGTGTGATACTGCATTCAGGGAGAGTGGTGGGTGGCTAAACTATAAAAGAACCGACCCTCTGACTAATGCGCATGCGCAGTAGATCCTTTCTGCTAAGAAGCAGGCTGGCTGTCGCTTCTACAGTGTAGCCACACAACGAAAACAAAACCTCACACTATGTAGTGTGGTACTGCAATTGGGGAGGGTGGTGGGCAGCTCCACTATAGAGGAATCGACCTCATGACTAGCGCGCATGCGCAGTAGAAACCTATCTGCTAATAAGCAGGCTGGCTGTTGCTTCAATAGAGTTCGCCGCTCAATGAAAACAAAACCTCACACTACGTTGTATGGTACTGTGTTTGGGGAGGGTGGTGGACAGCCTCCAGACTAGCGCGCATGTGCAATAGATACCTATCTGCTAGTCAGGAGGCCGTTGCTTCTATAGTGTAGCCACCCACCACCCTCCCTGAATGAAAAGGCACACTAAGTAGTGTGATACTGGGAGGGTGGTGGGTGGGTACACTATAGAAGAGCCGACCCCCTGACCAGCGCGCATGCGCAGCGGATAATAATCAGGCCATGTAACCAACACCTACCACCCTTCCCGAACTAAACAGAACACTATATAAAATAGCATGACACTGCGGTTGGGGTGGGGCGGTGGGCAGCTACACTATGAAAGCGACAGCTCCAGGCTAACGCGCATGTGCAGCAGATAGTTAAGTACTGGGCATGCGCGCTAGTCAGCAGATTGGCCGATGCTTTATAGTGTAGCCACCCACCAGCCTTAGTAGGAAGGATGACGTTCTGAATGCTACGTCATCACTTAAAGGGACACTACCATCAAAATTTGTCTTTCACATATTGACAAGCAATACGTGACTTTTATTTAGGTTTTTTTTCTTTTTAAATTGAGTGGATTTTTTTTTAAATCATTTTTTTAACGTAAATGTAAATGACTCTGTAAATGACTTCCTGGCTTGTGTCCGACTACCCCTCTGTGAACTCATGGCAGTGAGAGGATTGCTTGACCGTCCTTCCTCATGGGTGGTTACAGCCTCAGAGGTGTAAGTATCATTAGCTGGGCCTTATGAAGAAAACTCCTCCCCAGTGCAGAAAAAGATGACTCCATTATAATTCCATATATTGCTCATCATTACCATGTGGTCTAATCTACTCTTATCTTTCCCTGTCCAGAGAACAATAGAGTGATCATTAGGTCATTACCTACTATTTGTAACGAGACTGCATAGAGATAGAGCACAGAAGTAAGAGAATTGCTTGACGGCTCTCTTCCAGGACAGCTGTGGCCTGAGAGGTGTTAGTGTTATAAATTTTACTTTCTTAGACTGCTGAAATAAAAAACAATATTGCCAAAAATATAAAGAAAATAGTTTTCTAGGAATATTCAAAAATACTCCTTTTCTGTGGGAAGTGTCCCTTTAAGGTCAAAATAATCCTAAAACCAGAGAAACTTGTGTACACAAGCAGTAGATAAGATCTTCTGTATCAACTGAACAAAGCAAAATGAGAACAGCAATGTATTTAGTACTAGTCTCCATTTACCTTTCCCTACATGATAAAAGTTAAACATTGTGGTGAGAAAACTCCTCTTAATGGGTTTTCTCATCATTTTGTCACAAGCATCTTTTCACCCTCTGTCTCCTCAGGCTGTGGGTGGATCTATAGCAGTGATTAGCATATTTAGCTTCTCTGTAACTAGCTGAGACATTACAGAGAAGGAAGTGCAGGAGATGTAATCTTCAGTAAACAAAGCTACAAGTGCTCCCAGGAGTGAAAACAATTGCTTATCTGCAGACAAAAGCTAATCTTGTTAGAGATAAAGGGGCAGATTTATCAATAGTGTCTAACTCTTAGACAACCTAAAGTTAGACTAGACAGTCTTACAATGCGCCACAGTTATCATAGTGCTGATAAATCTGGCGCAGGTTAGAACTGTCTAGTCTAAGTTTGTACCACCTACAAGTCAGCTTACTTTTACACCAGGAACTGCGTCAAAATTCTGGCCCAATTTTGGCACATTTAAGCCACTCCCCCTTTCGAAAACCCCGCTAAAGCACACCCTTTTTACGAGCCAATCCCCCTTTGTCAGACGAGGTGCAGAAGCATCTAAAACTGCTTAAAAACACATAGTAAATGTGCCGAAAAGCTTGTAAGACACTGGGGCAGATTTATCAAGGCAGTTGCGCCAGAATTCTGGCTCAATTTGCGCCAAAAACAAGGTTTTCGCCACATTTACTATGTGTTTCAGCCAATTTCAGGCGCTTCTGCGCCTCGTCCGACAAAGGGGCGTGACCTCATAAAAGGGGGTGTGGCTTCGCGGAAAGGGGGCTCGGTTTAAATGCGACCAAATTCTGGTGTAAAAGTAAGCCAGTAAAGTAAGTTCCAACCTGCGGCAGATTTATCAACACTATGATAAATGTGGCGCAGTGTAAGACTCTCTAGTCTAACTTTACACTGTCTAAAAGTAAGACACTATTGATAAATCTGCCCCACTATTTTTGGTGCAAATTGAGCCAGAATTCTGGTGCAACTGCCTTGATAAATCTGCCCAAAAGAGTCTACTCCTAGAGTGAGCTCCGTCTGTGGTGATGTCTCTCCCTGCTCTAACAAGGAAGGAAGATATGGTCATTACCAGAGAAACTTGTGTGCACTCAGAGCAGATAAAATCTCTCTTATCTCGTGACCAAGGTAAAATCAATGTATTTGGAAAAAGTCTTCAATTACCTGTCCCTACATGTTGAAAGTTAATTTCTTCTTTAACTAAGAAGAAAAATAAACTGGACAACCCTTTCAGGCCAACAAAGAAGCGTGCCATGTGTTGGGATGGCTATATTTACTATTTTGCCATAGGCAAACTTAAACTCTATCAGTTCTCAATCTATAAAGCACTAAAACTTAACTTTTATTATGTAGAACACTTAACCTCTATACACACTATTTAAAAACCTGATTTCTAGCCTCTCAATTTGTCCCTTTCTAGTTGTGAAGGAATAACTCCTTTTCTATTATCAAGGCTGGTGGAACACCACCTATTAGTAGGGAAACCCTATATATACACAGTGATTTGCTAACTCCAAAAGGGAGTCCAAAACATCCTACTTGGGCAGTCATCCCTAATCTGATGGGCATGAAACATATAAGGTTTCCTTGTGAGACCTCTGCAGCGGGTAACACAGTAGAAAGAGGTAGAAAATCACAAATGAAAATGTCATGCCTGACCTCCCCAACATGTTTCACCAGCAAACTGGCTTCATCAGGGAAAGAGGTCCTCGATAAATCTGCCCAACAGAGTCTACTCGAGAGTGAGCTCCGTCCATGGTGATGTCACTCCCTGCTCTAACAAGGAAGGAAGATATGATCATTACCAGAGAAACTTGTGTGCACTCAGAGCAGATAAAATCCCCTTATCTCTTGACCAAGCTAAACTCAAAAGAGGAATGTATTTGGAAAAAGTCTCAATTACTGTCCCTACATGTGAAGGTTAATTTTCTTCTTTAACTAGGAAGAAAAATAAACTGGACAACCCTTTCAGGCCAACAAAGAATGGTGCCATGCATTGGGCAGAAGCGCGTCCTTGGACCAGCAGGAAGGACAGAGTAGGAGAAAGGACGGAGGAAGTGGAAAGCGAGCGGTGTGAGCGAGGCCGAGCAGCCCCAAGCACTGCGCAGACTTCACCCTCTCACATCTGTTCGTACTTTGGAAACTTTTTCTGCTTTTTGGAGCCAGAAGAAATCTGGAAGAAAACCAAACCGTCAGAAAACAATGGTCACCAGGAGGAGGAGATGCCACAGCTGGAGTTGGCGTGGTCGGCGGGAGCTACTCCTAGACAGTGATCATGTGACCCTATTGATAGATACAAAGTGTCCCAGGAGGGATGTGCCCCTCGCTCCTGTCCCCCTGTGGTGACCTTTCAAATTCCAGCCTGACCACAAGGAAACCCTGAGGATTGTACAGGGAGGATATAAGGGAGAAGACTGAACTGCAGAGAACCCCCCTGACCTCAGCCGGAGGCGTCCAGGGGAGAACGATCCATCCGTTGTGTCCTTCACCAGTCGCTACATGTTATATACAACCCCGAATGCGACCACTGAGGAGGACGGAAACTTCCACAACCATCGCCAAGTCGTTCCCCCCGAGCTGGAGGGTCCCCAAGACGGACAAGCGAATGATTACAAACACTCGGGGCTCGGTGCTACTTTTTAATTCCAGATCAAAAAGAATTGGAGGAACAGTTCAACATTCTTCCATCCCCCCGGGGAAAAAAAAGCTTTATTGTTCTAGAATATAAAATGTGGATCAAATTTAGTAGGAAAAAACTGACTTACAGCTCGGTCCATTCAATTAAATGGGACTAATCTGTAATACCAGGCACGGCCACTACCACAAGGGAGGCGCTATATCTGCTGGAGCGCAGGAGCATCTTTTATCAGCTGATCAATGGGGGATGTGTTGGGATGGCTATATTTACTATTTTGCCATAGGCAAACTTAAACTCTATCAGTTCTCAATCTATAAAGCACTAAAACTTAACTTTTATTATGTAGAACACTTAACCTCTATACACACTATTTAAAAACCTGATTTCTAGCCTCTCAATTTGTCCCTTTCTAGTTGTGAAGGAATAACTCCTTTTCTATTATCAAGGCTGGTGGAACACCACCTATTAGCAGGGAAACCCTATATATACACAGTGATTTGCTAACTCCAAAAGGGAGTCCAAAACATCCTACTTGGGCAGTCATCCCTAATCTGATGGGCATGAAACATATAAGGTTTCCTTGTGAGACCTCTGCAGCGGGTAACACAGTAGAAAGAGGTAGAAAATCACAAATGAAAATGTCATGCCTGACCTCCCCAACATGTTTCACCAGCAAACTGGCTTCATCAGGGGAAAGAGGTCCTCGATAAATCTGCCCAACAGAGTCTACTCCGAGAGTGAGCTCCGTCCATGGTGATGTCACTCCCTGCTCTAACAAGGAAGGAAGATATGATCATTACCAGAGAAACTTGTGTGCACTCAGAGCAGATAAAATCTCTCTTATCTCTTGACCAAGGTAAACTCAAAAGAGGAATGTATTTGGAAAAAGTCTTCAATTACCTGTCCCTACATGTTGAAGGTTAATTTCTTCTTTAACTAGGAAGAAAAATAAACTGGACAACCCATTCAGGCCAACAAAGAATGGTGCCATGCATTGGGCAGAAGCGCGTCCTTGGACCCAGCAGGAAGACAGAGTAGGAGAAAGGACGGAGGAAGTGGAAAGCGAGCGGTGTGAGCGAGGCCGGAGCAGCCCCAGAGCACTGCGCAGACTTCACCCTCTCACATCTGTTCGTACTTTGTAAACTTTTTCTGCTTTTTGGAGCCAGAAGAAATCTGGAAGAAAACCAAACCCGTCAGAAAACAATGGTCACCAGGAGGAGGAGATGCCACAGCTGGAGTTGGCGTGGTCGGCGGGAGTCTACTCCTAGACAGTGATCATGTGACCCTATTGATAGATACAAAGTGTCCCAGGAGGGATGTGCCCCTCGCTCCTGTCCCTCTGTGGTGACCTTTCAAATTCCAGCCTGACCACAAGGAAACCCTGAGGATTGTACAGGGAGGATATAAGGAGAAGACTGAACTGTAGAGAACCCCCCCTGACCTCAGCCGGAGGCGTCCAGGGGAGAACGTCCATCCGTTGTGTCCTTCACCAGTCGCTACATGTTATATACAACCCCGAATGCGACCACTGAGGAGGACGGAAACTTCCACAACCATCGCCAAGTCGTTCCCCCCGAGCTGGAGGGTCCCCAAGACAGACAAGCGAATGATTACAAACACTCGGGGCTCGGTTCTACTTTTTAATTCCAGATCAAAAAGAATTGGAGGAACAGTTCAACATTCTTCCATCCCCCCGGGGAAAAAAAAAAGCTTTATTTGTTCTAGAATATAAATGTGGATCAAATTTAGTAGGAATAAAACTGACTGCAGCTCGGTCCCATTCAATTAAATGGGACTAATCTGTAATACCAGGCACGGCCACTACCACAAGGGAGGCGCTAAATCTGCTGGAGCGCAGGAGCATCTTTTATCAGCTGATCAATGGGGGATGTTGAGAGTAGTCATGGAAAACTTTTTAAAGAGGCCCGGTGGCGTCTCCTGAGAGGTCTTTGCTAGCAAATTCTTGTGTTCCTTGTGAAATAACAATCCTGGAGCCTCTTCATTCATAACTCTGACTTGTGCTGTTCCTCTGTTACTCTTCCTGGAAAGTTATTACACAATCTGTCAGCTGGGAGTTACCATTCCCATTCTCCAAAGGGTGTGTTCCTGCACAGACCGATTGTCAGCACGGATTGGTCAGTGTCGGACTGTGCAGGACAACCCCCCCAAAACGGTAACACCCAGTTGACAGATTCAGAAACACATTCACAGGAGGAATAACAGAGGAACAGCACAATACAGAGATAGAAGAGAAGAGGCTCCAGGATTGTTATATCAAGGATTTACTAAAACAGACAGTAACAATCCTGGAGCCTCTTCATTCATAACTCTGACTTGTGCTGTTCCTCTGTTATTCTTCCTGGAAAGTTATTACACAATCTGTCAGCTGGGAGTTACCATTCCCATTCTCCAAAGGGTGTGTTCCTGCACAGACCGATTGTCAGCACGGATTGGTCCGTGTAAGACTGTGCAGGGACACACCCCTAATTGGTAACACCCAGGTGACAGATTCAGTAATATAATTCTAGAGGGAGTAATAGAGGAACAGCACAAATAGCAAATTTCAGCCACAGAGCAAGGAATTGTGGGTGATTTGTCCAGTAAAACTCTCAGTTCCTGCAAATTCGTGTATCCAATTGGCCACCCCATGAGGGACTAGTTTCACCCACCTGCACCTGTGGCTGCAGAATAGAGGGTTTTGCGGCTCCCAGCACCGCAAAACTGTTAAAAGACATCGCTGCAGACAAACGACCTGAAATGCCCAGCATCAAAAGACAGCGGGTGGTCAAGGGGTTAAAGAGGACGCCTGTGACCTCTCCTTACCGGTCTGTGTTAGTAAATCCTTGTGTTCCCTGTGATATAACAATCCTGGAGCCTCTTCTGTTATATTTCTGGGTTGTGCTGTTCCTCTGTGAATCCGTCAGCTGGGTGTCACCATTCTAGTTTGTCAGAGGGGCGTGTCCCTGCACACACTAACTGTCAATTCTGATTAGTCAATGTCAGACTGTGTAGGACAACCCTCCAAGTGGTAACACCCACATGACTGATTCAGTAATACATTTCCAGGATGAATAACAGAGGAACAGCACAACACAGAGATAGAAGAGAAGAGGCTGCAGAATTGTTATTTCACAAGCATTTACTAAATGGGACCTGTCAGGAATGAGCAGAGGTCCTCTTTAAATGTAAACATTGCCCCTTTACATTGTGGTCCCTTTTGAAAATGATTTCTGTGTTTTTGCTGACTCAACAGAAACAGATTCGTCATTCTGACCAAAGACAGACGGTTCCTTTAAGCTCCGGGGACGCCGCGCGCCTCGCTGCAGGATGTTATGTTTGGAGCAATATCTGACTGCAGCCTCAGTTGCTCCGGACTCCTAACGCTTCTTCCGGACGTTCTAAGCAGCAGAGTCCCTCAGATTATGTCGTGCGCGGAGCTTGCACCCTCACATGTGCTATCCAGTTACTTCCTGCACACACTGTAAGCAGTAACTGGACAGTGTCAGACCGTGCACCCACCCGGTAACACCCATCTGACAGATTCAGTAATACATTTCCAGGAGGAATAACAGAGGAACAGCACAACCCAGAGATAGAAGAGAAGAGGCTCCAGGATTGTGACTTCACAGGGAACACAAGGATTCACTAAAACACAGAGCAGATGTCACAAGTCCAGGCCCAGACTGACCTACAAGGGGATCCCAGGGTAGGGCATGGTCAGCCCTAAACATGATGGGCCCCAAGACTCAGCTCCACTTGTGGGCCTCACATATCAATGCACTGGTGAATGACCCCAGTCTGACACTGCACAAATCCTCTTAAAGGGCTCTTCCCATCATAGATTTTGATGATATATCACTAGAATGTGCCATTAAAGTCTGATAGGACCCCCATGGCTCCCAAAAGTGATGACTCTCCATTCTGTTCTATGGGAGTTCCCAGTACAGGGGTGCGCTGTGTTCTCCATTCTGTCCTATGGGAGTTCCCAGTACAGGGGAGGGCTGTGTTCTCCATTCTGTCCTATGGGAGTTCCCAGTACAGGGGAGGGCTGTGTTCTCCATTCTGTCCTATGGGAGTTCCCAGTACAGGGAGCGCTGTGTTCTCGATTCTGTTCTATGGGAGTTCCCAGTACAGGGGAGCTCTATGTTCTCCATTCTGTTCTATGGGAGTTCCCAGTACAGGGGAGCGCTGTGTTCTCCATTCTGTTCTATGGGAGTTACCAGTACAGGGGAGCGGTGTGTTTTCCATTCCGTTCTATGAGAGTTCCCAGTACAGGGGAGCACTGTGACCTCTATTCTGTTCTATGGGAGTTCCCAGTACAGGGCAGCGCTGTGTTCTCTATTCAGTTCTATGGAAGTTTCCAGTACAGGGGAGCACTGTGTTCTCCATTCTATTCTATGGGAGTTCCCAGTACAGGGGAGACTGTCTATTCTGTCATGATGTTTCTCAGCATTCTATATCTATGGAGTTTCCAGTACAGGGGAGCCTGTGTTCTCCATTCTGCTCTATGGGAGTTCCCAGTACAGGGGAGCGCTGTATTCTCCATTCTGCTCTATGGGTGTTCCCAGTACAGGGGAGCGCTGTGTTCTCCAATCTGTTCTATGGGAGTTCCCAATACAGGGCATGGCTGTGTTCTCTCCATTCTCCTCTAGGGGGGATCCGAGTACAGGGGAGCACTGTGGTCTCTATTCTGTTCTATGGGAGTTTTCAATACAGGAGAGCACTGTGTTCTCCATTTTGTTCCATTCTGTTCTATGGGAGTTCCCAGTACAGGGGAGAGCTGTGTTCTCCATTCTCTTCTATCGGAGTTCCCAGTACAGGGGAGCGCTGTGTTCTCTCCATTCTGTTCTATGTGAGTTCCCAGTACAGGGGAGGGTGTGTTCTCTCCATTCTGTTCTATGCGAGTTCCCAGTACAGGGGAGGGTGTGTTCTCCATTCTGTTCTATGGAAGTTGTGTACAAGTGTGACTGGATCTCCATTCTGAGCCGACACTTTCGGGGGCCCATTCCATAGATAGATGAGGGTCCTAAAGGTGGTCTTTGCTGAGTGCTGAGGGTTGTATCCACTGTGAATCATCCCATAGATCCCCAGAATCGGGTGACGTGAGAGTAGCGGAGTGCAGGAGGGAGAGGCAGCGCGGCAGAGTTAAATATACCCAGTGATTACAGAGCGCGGTCGACCTCCATATTTAATCTTACACCAGTGGCTGATATAATGGAGGGCACCCTGCCTGCTGAGGACGCTGCCAGGAGGGGCGCGGTGCCGCCGGTCTGAATGGAGACTATCATTTTGTACTGGTCAGTGTTTACTGTACGAGAACCATCCCAAAGGAGAAAAGGGTTAAACTTCAAGGCTTCCAATTCTGTGTTTTTACTAAGTTTAGTAACAGCAGTGACACTCAGGAGCTAAGAAGCCATAAAAACCAGTACTTCTCACAGCTGCAGGTTTGTTACATTTGTATCCAAACTAGGAAATCAGCAAAGGCTAAAACCCAACTCTGCCCTCACCCAGTTTGCTCAGCTGAGGGAGTTGTTACAATGTATTAGTGCAGGCAAGAGCAAAGGTCTGGAGAGATATTGTGCTGTACTCAGGATCAGTACAGGATAAGTAATGTATGTACAGTGACTGCACCAGCAGAATAGTGAGCGCAGCTCTGGAGTATAATACAGGATGTAACTCAGGATCAGTACAGGATAAGTAATGTATGTACAGTGACTGCACCAGCAGAATAGTGAGCGCAGCTCTGGAGGATAATACAGGATGTAACTCAGGATCAGTACAGGATAAGTAATGTATGTACACAGTGACTGCACCAGCAGAAGAGTGACTGCAGCTATGGAGCATAATACAGGATGTAACTCAGGATCAGTACAAGATAAGTAATGTATGTACAGTGACTGCACCAGCAGAATAGTGAGTGCAGCTCTGGAGGATAATACAGGATGTAACTCAGGATTAGTACAGGATAAGTAATGTATGTACAGTGACTGCACCAGCAGAATAGTGAGCGCAGCTCTGGAGGATAATACAGGATGTAACTCAGGATTAGTACAGGATAAGTAATGTATGTACAGTGACTGCACCAGCAGAATAGTGAGTGCAGCTCTGGAGGATAATACAGGATGTAACTCAGGACCAGTACAGGATAAGTAATGTATGTACACAGTGACTGCACCAGCAGAATAGTGACTGCAGCTCTGGAGGATAATACAGGATGTAACTCAGGATCAGTACAGGATAAGTAATGTATGTACACAGTGACTGCACCAGCAGAATAGTGAGTGCAGCTCTGGAGGATAATACAGGATGTAACTCAGGGTCAGTACAGGATAAGTAATGTATGTACAGTGACTGCACCAGCAGAATAGTGAGCGCAGCTCTGGAGGATAATACAGGATGTAACTCAGGATCAGTACAGGATAAGTAATGTATGTACACAGTGACTGCACCAGCAGAATAGTGAGCGCAGCTCTGGAGTATAATACAAGATGTAGCTCAGGATAAGTACAGGATAAGTAATGTATGTACACAGTGATGCACCAGCAGAATAGTGAGTGCAGCTCTGGAGGATAATACAGGATGTAACTCAGGATCAGTACAGGATAAGTAATGTATACACATTGACTGCACCAGCAGAATAGTGAGTGCAGTTCTGGAGGATAATACAGGATGTAACTCAGGATCAGTACAGGATAAGTAATGTATGTACAGTGACTGCACCAGCAGAATAGTGAGTGCAGTTCTGGAGGATAATACAGGATGTAACTCAGGATCAGTACAGGATAAGTAATGTATGTACAGTGACTGCACCAGCAGAATAGTGAGCGGCAGTCTAGTGGAGTATAATACAGGATGTAACTCAGGATCAGTACAGGATAAGTAAACGTATATATACACAGTGACTGCACGAGCAGAATAGTGAGTGTAGCTCTGGAGGATAATACAGGATGTAACTCAGGATCATTACAGGCTAAGTAATGTATAAACACAGTGACTGCACCAGCAGAATAGTGAGTGTAGCTCTGGAGGATAATACAGGATGTAACTCAGGATCAGTACAGGATAAGTAATGTATGTACAGTGACTGCACCAGCAGAATAGTGAGTGCAGCTCTGAAGGATAATACAGGATGTAACTCAGGATCAGTACAGGATAAGTAATGTATGTACACAGTGACTGCACCAGCAGAATAGTGAGTGCAGCTCTGTAGTATAATACAGGATGTAACTCAGGATCAGTACAGGATAAGTAATGTATTTACACAGTGACTGCACCAGCAGAATAGTGAGTGCAGCTCTGGAGGATAATACAGGATGTAACTCAGGATCAGTATAGGATAAGTAATGTATATACACAGTGACTGCACCAGCAGAATAGTGAGTGCAGCTCTGGAGTATAATACAGGATGTAACTCAGGATCAGTACAGGATAAGTAATGTATGTACACAGTGACTGCACCAGCAGAATAGTGAGCGCAGCTTTGGAGGATAATACAGGATGTAACTCAGGATCAGTACAGGATAAGTAATGTATGTACAGTGACTGCACCAGCAGAATAGTGAGTGCAGCTCCGGAGGATAATACAGGATGTAACTCAGGATCAGTACAGGATAAGTAATGTATGTACACAGTGATTGCACCAGCAGAATAGTGAGTGCAGCTCTGGAAGATAATATATTATACAATATTAATATATAGATTAATTCTATATTTGATCTGTACAGCATTCACACACTTTTGGATAGCAAAGCATATTCTTCAACCTGAACAATTTTACACATTTTTCAGCTTTATACATGTTGATCTCCTGTCACTACAAGAGGAAGCGGAGGAAAATGTGTAACCTTAGACATGAAGGACAATATAACAAGACAAGAATCCAAGGTGAGATTATGAACAAGTCCGTCAACTTCTCTGTAGCCTCATGTGTCAGTGTCAAGTCACTGATTCAGCAAGCACACAAATACATAAGAAAACAGAGGAGGCAGAAGCAACCTCAAGCCTGGTCCAGAAACCCCTCCATCCTGTACTACTGCCGCTGCATCTGTAGTCAATCTATTTAATATCTACCTATCTATCATATTGATACCCCTCACCTTCTGTCTCTTCCCACCTTCCTTGTAGACTGTGAGCCCTCACGGGCAGGGACCTCTCTCCTTCTGTGCCAGTTGTTAGGTCAAACAAGTACAAAGGGGACAACTTAAAAACTATGTTCTGTATGTGACCCGAATGTACAGCGCCCTGGAACCAAGGGCGCTCTAAAATAAATAATAATAATTTATCTATCATTACTATTTATATATCTAACTATATATCTCTCTATCCAAGATCTATTTCAAACCTATCTATCTCATATCTATCTATCTATCTATCTATCTATCCATCTATCTCATATCTATCTATCTATCTATCTATCCATCTATCTCATATCTATCTATCTATCTATCTATCTATCTCATATCTATCTCATATCTATCTATCTATCTATCTATCTCATATCTCTCATATCTATCTATCTATCTATCTCATATCTATCTATCTATCTATCTCATATCTATCTATCTATCTATCTCATATCTATCTATCTATCTATCTATATATCTATCTATCTATCTATCTCATATCTATCTATCTCATATCTATCTCATATCTATCTATCTATCTATCTATCTATCTATCTCATATCTATCTCATATCTATCTATCTATCTATCTCATATCTATCTCATATCTATCTATCTATCTCATATCTATCTATCTCATATCTATCTATCTATCTCATATCTATCTATCTATCTCATATCTATCTATCTATCTATCTATCTATCTATCTCATATCTATCTATCTATCTCATATCTATCTATCTATCTCATATCTATCTATCTATCTATCTCATATCTATCTATCTCATATCTATCTATCTATCTATCTATCTATCTCATATCTATCTATCTCATATCTGTTCATATATATCATCTCATATCTATCTCATATATATCCATATCTATCTATCCATCTCATATCTATCTATCTATCTATCTCATATCTATCTATATCATATATATCTATCTCATATCTATCTATCTCATATCTATCTATCTATCCCATATCTGCAGTATTAGTGCATAGCCTCTAAAGATAGACACTGTAGAACACTCCACCTGCATGACTAGTGCATAGATGTAAATGTATAAGACAGGCAGTGCAGAATACTTCATCTGCTGTACCAACCTATAGTGTAAACTAGTTGGTGCATGATACACCCCACCTGCACAAGTTGTACACAATTGTAAATTTACATTACAACCACTCCCTCCGCATCACTCATTTAGAAGTGCAAATTTACAAAGCAGACCCTGCAAGACACTCCATCTGTATATGTGATCTGCAGCACATGTGCGAGACACCGCGGAACACTCCATCTGCACTATGGGTCCTTGGATATTCAGCTGTAACTGCTGCAGAGAGACCATACACAATACTCCATCCTCAACATAGTTTGAGAAAACACAAAACTGTAACAAACAATTTTTCATTGTAACATGACCCCTGGAGGGCGCTGTGCTGCTCCACATGGGGAAGGCTGATATCTGAGCTGCAGCATGGAGACAGTATGTGGCTGTTTAATTCAGCCTTAAACCACTACCCACATACAGGATTAGCAGAGATTTACAGCCCCGCAGCCTCCTGTGCCCTCCTCCATTATCTTTACTGCCTTATCACAGCCACAATGTTATAACTCCCTGGTGTTGCCCATCAGGTCCAGAGCACAGCTGGGGGCCCTATGACCCACATGGGGACCAATAACATTGGGTAAAATGTGTTACTGCTATTCATGCTACACCCAGCATGGCCACCGTGATATCTATTGTCATAGAAGGGGAAAGATTGGATGCTGTGGTGGATATCGCATCTACTGTGTGACCCAATGCATTGCTGTGGGGGCCCTCTACCTCTACACTAATCACACAGTCTGCAAATAAAGTAGTGACCCAGTGCATCACTATGGCAGGAGTTCCATCTCTAGTCACAAGATTGCAAATAAAGTAGTGCCCCAATTTATTGCTACAGGAGGCACTCTACCCCTAATGTAGTCACACAGATTGTAAATAAAGTAGTGCCCTAATGCATCACTAGGGAAGGTCCTCTATCTCTACACTAATCACACAGACTACAAAGTAGCGCCCCAATACATAATTATGGAGGCACTCTACCTTAACCATTATTACAGGGATTGCAAATAAGATAGTGCTCCGATGCATTACCATAGGAAGCGCTCTACCACTACCCTAGTGACACAGATTGCAAATAAAGCAGTGCCCTAATGCCTTACTATGGGAGGCACTCTACCTCTGCCCTAGTCACCTTGATTGCAAATAAAGTAGTACCCCAATGCATTACTGTGGGAGGTACTCTACCTCTACCCCAGTCAAACAGGTTGCAAATAAAATAGTGCCCCAATGCATTGCTATAGGAGGAGCTGTGTCTCTATCCTATCCACACACATTGCAAATAAAGTATTGCTATAGGAGGCACTATGAGAGTCACATGGAGTGCAAATAAAGTAGTGTCCCAATGCATTGTTATGGGAGGACCTCCACCCTTACCCCAGTCACACAGGTTACAAATAAAGTGGTGCCCTAATGTATTACTATGGGAGGCACTCTAATTCTACACTAATCACATGGACTACAAATAAAGTAGTGCCCCAATTTATTACTGTGGGCGGCACTCTACCCCTAACGTAGTCACACTCATTGTAACTAAAGTAGTGCTCCAATGCATCACTATCATAGGTGCTCTACCTCTGCACTAGTCATAAGATTACAAAGAAAGTAGTGCACAAAAGGAATAACTATGTAGGGACTCTAGCTTAACCCTAAATACAGGGATTGCAAATAAGATAGTGCCCCGATGCATAACCATAGGAAGCACTCTACCCACCTAAAGTGGTGCCCTGATGCATTACTATGGGAGGCGCTCTACCTCTACCCTAGTCACCTTGATTGCAAATAAAATAGTGCCCCAATGCATTACTATGGGATGAGCTGTGTCTCTATCCTAGTCACACACATTGCAAATAAACTATTGCAATAGGAGGCACTCTTCCTCTGAGAGCCACATGGAGTGCAAATAAAGTAATATCCCAATGCATTGCTATGGGAGGTTCTCCACCGCTACCCCAGTCACACAGATTGCAAATAAAGTGGTATCCCCAATGCATTACTATCAAAGGCACTCAAGCTCTACCCCAGTCACACAGATTACAAATAAAGTGATGCCCTAATGTATTACGATGGGAGGAGGGATCACAAATAAGTTAGTGCCCCTATCACTATCTTATCATTAATGTCACTTTGGAGGGTGCAGAGGATGCAGTCTATTCGATGCAACGATCTCTAAAGACCACAATGTACCCATGTGCAGGGGCGTCTTAAGGGTAGTACTCATGCCAGGGGCTGTTCAAATTTGTAAAAAGGAGCCCATCGAAATGGTGCAATATGGGAACTACTAAAGGGCAAGGGCCACGGATGGTTCAGCTGTATGGGGCCTTTAAGTCACTTATGGCTGCCCTTCTCATACTATAGAAGAATGATGATGGAGTAGGGGGGTCACTGGTACAGATTTCGCATCATAGACAATTACAGCAGATCTAAAGGCGCTTGCTGTGCTACTTCTGTAACTTCCATAGGACAGAATAGAGAGAGACATGGTCACCTCTAAATGGGATCTCATTCCAGATATAGGAGGGATTCCCACTGATGGGACTCACATCTATCAGACAATTATGGCATATTCTGAGGACACAGCATAAGGTCTAGAGTGGAGTTTTAGAATACTAGATATACTACATATAGCAATAACTCCTAAACAGTATGTAACCTTGTGTGACCAAAGTTTTGAAGAAAAAGAATACATTCTTCAAAAATATAATCAATTCAGTACTAACAATAAAAAAATGGGCGCATTCCAGGAACAATGAGGGAAAGAGAGATTTAGATTTAAAGTAGAGATTGTTACTCCCACAACATATGAAACATAGCTGTACTCTGTGCTATTAAAGTAATACAGATATGAGCTACACGTGTATGTAGTTACCATGTAGGACACATTCTGGCACTGAAACTGTTACTTTTTATCCAATACCTTCTGAAGCTTCAGAAGTGATACAGAAAAAACATATCTGAAAGATCCAAATATATCATTGATTGAGTTTTGTCTCTAGTTTCCAACTTGACCTCATGGGAAAAAAAATGGTAGAGAATGCGGGCAATGTATAATAATACTATAGTATTAGCCTCCAACCTGTGGTTCTCCAGCCATGGTGAAACTACCACTCCTAGAAGCCTGTGGCTGTCAAGGAATAGTGAGAATTGTAGTTTCACAGCAGTTAGAGAGTCATAGATTTAGGACCAAAGGGCTAAAGAAATTGGAAATGCATGCATCATTATAATACGACTTCCCCAGCAGATGTTGGGACTGGATCTAATTAGAAGTGCAAAAAGTTATTGGCTGGGACCTCAGGGGACATCGACAAACCTACTTTGGAGCTACTAACTTATAAAGACATATAGGGTCTTGTAGATGTTCATCATATGAATTGTCACATTGTCTTATGAGGGGTCCATAACATAAGAGGTGCAGAACAATAGCCGAAACCTGGATATCTCAAATGCGAACAATGGTTGTGACCCTACACAATGGCAGATCAGACTCAAGTATGATTTGGGGTTCAACAGAATCGGGCCATAGAACATGGGGGGCCCAAAACCTTTGAAAACTAAAACTTTAAAGTCCTGTGACTTAGAACCATCAAGGGGTCCAAAAGCGGTTTCAATGGCGCAGAACAATGGTACCCCCACACGGGACGGTCACTCTGCAATGGCACACTAGGTTTTCACAATTCAGGGATTTGGAAGTTTCCCTGAAGTTTGAGGATCCAACCAGAGCTGCCATAAGTAATTTTAGGGCCCCTCTCCTATCTTGATCCCCTTTTCTAAAAATTTGATCGGGTCCCCTGACAGGAGTACTGCCACAGTTCTCCTCATGGCGCCCCTGGGACCAACTGTTATTCTGATAACTGAAAATAATACAGTAGATTTACCTGCAGTCCTATGTAAAATCACAGTAAAACACATGAATAGAGCAAAATGACAAACTCAGCTCTGCTACGTCTGTAGGTATCATATCTCTTCTCGTCCAAAATAAATGGAGACTACGTACCCAGAGCATACAGGACAGACAGAGCCAGGTCATCCTGGGGTCCGACCGTGGACGGGGGAAGCACGGGGACACGGAGGACATGCTGGCGAAACCGATGCAGAATCCTTAAGCCAAGGTAGAAGTGACACTTATCCGTGCGACCCAGCCGCCCAATTCCATAGTAGTCAGGTATAGCCTGGGGGTTAACTCACTGAGTGCTGCCACCCTGCAGATTTAGGGAGACGATTCCCGGTTTCCCCAGATCCGTCTCTCCCTCCTTTCTCTCTACCTCCACATCACCCTATGAAGTCCCTGCCTCTTTCTTTCTGTCTCTCCAAGTTTTTCCTCATCCTCACATACATCAGCCCTCACACCTCCTGAGGAGAGGGCGGTGCGGACACAAAATCCTTCCCTCTCTCCCCCCTCCCTCCTCCTCTGCAGGCTGCCAGCCACAAGCAACTTTTTAGGGGAGAGAGTAAAAAAAAAAAAAAAAATGTAATTCTCTGGTATTTCCTCTACACCCTACACCTCAGACCCCCTGTCACTCCACCCCCACCTACACACCTCCTCACCCTCCTAGGGAAAAAGAAGGGTCTTTATTTGGCTTCATGTGAATTTAGAATCCAGGGCTTGTGATACCTTGAAGCAGAACCCGCAGGAGCCGCAACGCCGGGATGATGCCGAGTCAGATGCACAGCGGGGAAATGTGAATGCAAGAAACAGAAGAAGACCCTGAGATGATATGAAAGGGATTGTCCAATTTTGGTTCACATCTGTGGTTGGAGGTTCTGTTCGGAATGTTCCATTCGGAATGTTCTGTTCAAAATGTTGCGTTCGGAATGTTGCGTTCGGAATGTTGCGTTCGGAATGTTGCGTTCGGAATGTTGCGTTCGGAATGTTGCGTTCGGAATGTTCGGAACCTCCGGCGCAGAGGAAAAAACGGACGCCTCGGGATCCGCTTAACAGATACCCACGGTGCCCGACAGACCCTATTGATTACAATGGACTCCTCTGGTTACCGCTGCGGTGTTCGTCGTTTAGACGGAAAAAATAGCGCAACTTACTACGCCATTTTTTCTGTCATTCCAGACGGATCATGTAACGGAGCTCCCGAATGGAGCCTCCAATGCAAATGTGAACCAGGTCTAAATAAAGCTGAATTGTTCAAAAGTGAAACGTTCTGCAACTTTGTAACATATTTTGTTTCCAGGGGTTTTCCCACTGGTGATGGCGGCAGCGCTTTATGATGGGGCCAGCTTCAGTCTCCAGGTGGCTGGAAGCAGCGATGTGCAGGAAAATATTCGAAAGGGGGTTCTGCACTAAACTAGCACCGTGACCAGAGGTGTAACTTCAAGATCTTGGGCTCTAGTGCAAAAAGTGAAATGCCTCCCCCCGCCCATGCACCATTTACAATACTGATGTCTTCTTATGTGGCAAGAGGGCTTTTGGGCCCCTTCAGGCTGCAGGACCTGGTAGCAACTGCTACCGCTTCACCCTCTATAGCTAAGCCCCTGGCAGTGACCCCTCCAGTGAGGGTCCCAAAGGTAGGAGCCCCCACAATGATGATGTAGCCTTGTGACACGCTATCACTGTAGAAGATGGAAAACCCCATTGTGGCTTTTCCTGACCTGTCTGGTTTAGTGAATACTTGTGTTCCCTGTGCAATAACAATTCTGGAGCCGCTTCTCTTATATCGCTGTTGAGTTGTTCCTCTGTTATTCCTCCTAGAATTTGAGTACTGAATCTGTCAGCTGGGCGTTACCAATTGGGGGGGGGGGGAGTTGTCCTTAATAGTACGACATTGTCCGATCAGTGCCCACAGTCAGTTAGTGCAGGGACACACCCTTCTCAAAACTGGAATGGTCACACCCCTCTGACAGATTCAGTAATACATTTCCTGGAGGAATAACAGAGGAACAGCACAACCCAGAGTTATAAGAGGAGAGGCCCCGGAACTATTATCTTACAAGGATTTATGAACACAGGAGATGTTCCAGGTCCTCTTTTAGTCTCCAACAGAAAATATATCTAGGCTGGAGTTACTTATCATAGATCAGCCATGATGGAGCATTGCCAGGAGGAATAACAGAGGAACAGCACAACACAGAGTTATAAGAGAAGAGGCTCCAGGGTTGTTATTCCACAAGGATTTACTATAACAGACTTGTCAGGAGATGTCATGGGTCCTCTTAAATTTCCTATTTTCAAGATCTCAGCTTGCTCCGAGTGAATGGAAACAAGCATATTTATATGCATACGCTGTAAACCTGCCCTGATCCAGTCCTACTCCAACAGAATGGAGCCCATTGGACACCTTTGGTATAGGGCAATGGATCTGGCGCCTCAGTTGGCATCTTTTTCTCTTATGCCTGATTATATTGTATTCTATATTGTAATATATTACATATGTATTGTATTTCTATCATACATGATGGATATGATATGAAAGGAGTCCTCCAGTCTCTGGTAAAGAAAGTTGAATTGTGTAATAGTGAAATAGTGTTTCCAGGGGTTTTCCCATCACTTTGTGGTTGGTGGGCCCCAACCGGTTGAATGGGGCCGGTTCAGCACTGGGCGAGAAAAAAATAAATAAATCAGAAAGCGGGTGCAGCAGTAAACCAGCGCTGTGACCACTCCATTCTCAGGATCAGTGGGGGTTCCAAAGGTAGGACCCATGATATCACCCTTTAAAAAGTACTGCTGACTATTCCTGTCTTGTCTGGTTTAGTAAATCCTTGTGTTCCCTGTGGAATAACAATCCTGGAGCCTCTTCCCTTATAACTCTGTATTGTGCTGTTCCTCAGTTATTCCTCCTGGCAATGTATTAGTGAATCTGGCAACTGGGTGTTACCAGTTAGGGGTGTATTCCTGCTTATTCTTTCATTATCTAATTAGTGCTGTGTGGACAAGGCCACTCCCTTCTGGAGTGGTAACACCCAGCTGACAGCTTCAGTTAGGGTACTTTCACACGGTGCGTTTTTGGTGAGTTTTTGATGCGTTTTTTTGGATGCGTTTTTTGTGCAACAATGTATAGCATTAATTGCTGTGCCTTCCTGCACAAAAAACGCATCTAAAAAACGCACCGTGTGAAAGCACCCTTAGGCCGTGTTCACACAGCTTATTCACAGCGCTCGCAAATCCGGCGTGAATATGGGGCGGGACGGGGCCGGAGCGCGGCGGGGGCGCCGCTCCCCGGCCTCATAGACTGTCATTATTTACGGCGCGTACGCGCCGTAGATAATGTGCATGTCACTTTCTCCCCCCCGCGGCGGATTCGCCGAGCGGGGAGGAGTGACGGAATCCACTGTTCTCTATGAGAGCAGTGGATTACCGTAATGACTCCGACGGATTGGCGCCGTGCTGAAGCGCAAATCCGGTGCGGAGTACGGCGCCAATCCGCGGACAAATAAGCCGTGTGAACGAGGCCTTATACATTTCCAGGAGGAATAACAGAGGAACAGCACAACACAGATATAAGAGAAGAGGCTCCAGGATCGTTATATCACAGGGAACACAAGGATTCACTAAAACAGACCGGTCAGGAGAGGGCACAGGTCTTCTTTAGTTTCCTATTTTCAAGATCTCTGCTTGCTTCCAGTGAATGCAAACAAGCTTGCTTATCTGCAGAGGCTGAAATCTGTCCTGACCAAGTCCTGCTCACTAAAGCGCTGTTCACATTTGTGTTGGAGGCTTCAGTTAGAACCTCCTCTGCAGATTTTATTGTATAAGATGGGGAGGATACAGCAGCAGACAGCACAACAGAATGGAGTCCGTCCTTTGCCTTCAGTATCAGGCAATGGATTTTGTGCTTCATTTTGCTTTTTTTCTTTCTTATGACGGAACAGAAAAAGGAATTGACGACACAAGTGTGAACAGGACCCAAAGTAACAAATCTGTATTTGGTGCTTTTGCTTCAATGAACCTGAGGAAGGAGTTGGTCAGATCCTGAAACATGAAACTTTTTACACTATATACGGAACCAATAAAAGAAACTCCTTATAACCTGGTGTGATGGAATTATTGAAGTGAAACACCAACAAAAGCCCTGTTTTTTTCTCACAAGGTGAGACATATATGGTTCACATGTATGAACCTGCTTAGGTCTAACACTCACTTTTTGGCCCATAGGTCACTATGAGCAAAAGAGTGCGTTTTAGACCTTAACAGTCTCATACATGTGGCCCAAAGTGTTCATTCAATGACATTAAGCAGAGATCCGGAGAACACAAAGCTGCACCCATCCTTAATATTATGTAATGAAGTTTATGAAAGCTCATTGAAGTTGACTAAATAAGTATTACATCTTTCAGACACACTTTGTTTCATTAATTTACCATTGTTAATATGGTCAGAATCTCTGCTTGCTTTCAGTGAATGAGAACATTTGAATTTATATCTGGAGAGTTAAAACTTGTACACACCTAGTCCTGCTTACACCAGAGCTGCCATAAGTAATTTCAGGACCCTCTGCAGCAGAAGCATCTGGGCCCCCGCCCATTACCTTGCACGATATCAGCGGGGCCCTTTCTTATAAAATTTGATCAGGGCCCCTGACAGGAGTATTATCCCAATGGCGGCCCCGGCTCACACTGATGGTTGGTGAGAACTGTTTATTCCGTCAGCACCGGGAGTCCAGAGTTTTGTGCTGTTGAAGTGTTAGCTCTTAGAGCGTTGTTTATGCTAGTTACATTGTAACAAACTCCCAGCTATGAAAAGTAGCATGTCTAAAGTTTTTCAGCCTGTCCGTGTAAAAATGAATCCCTCCATTCGCGGACAGAAGCAGAGGGCTTAAAAATGATAAAGAAGTGAAATATGGAGTATATTAGAAAGTTACTGAACTTTCCACTGTACAATGAGCGCATAGAAAGGTAGAGATTTAAACATGGATTTGGGTCTACAATATAGCTCTGTCTGCCTTTTACATAGATTCATATGTATCCAACCCCAAAAAAAATGGCAGAATTTATCACGAAGGAATTTTCTGCTGGAAAATTTGTTGCTAGAGACTATTTTGCCACATAATGGGCTAATTTATACAGTTTCTCCATTGAAGTCACTGATTACACAGTATGCAGAGAGCTCCTGAGCTCCCCCTAGTGGTGTCTTCAGAATTCTATTATGTGAGTTTATGTCTCTGCAGGGGATTTGGAGCTTTTTATCTGAACAGTGAGCTCTGACTATAAAAACATGTTCACAATGAATCAATGCAGAAAGTTGGCCCTAAAAACAATATGGTGTTAACGTGGAGATTTCCTTAAAGCCTCATGTAATGAATGGGTGTCACGTTGACATCTACATCTCTGGTTCAGCAAAACTTCCCCGGAAAGTTCATTGATTCCTCTGCGCTATTTGTTGTGCAGAAAATCTAAAGCCAATTCATTACCCTAATGTACGAAGCAACCACCTGACTCATGGAAGTTTTACTAAATTAAAGAAAAACTCCAATAATCCAATAATCATGAGATGTGCAGATAAGCAAGAGGTACGGAAAGGGTCAGTACTCAATAGAAAGAGACAGCAGCTGAAGCATAGGGGGAAGCTCCTTGGGCAATAGAACTAAAACAGGGCCCCCACCCACCATGTCCCATCCATAGCACTCGTATCTTTCTATATGGCCAACAAGCCTTTGCCCCCCTCAGGCATCAGGGCCAGGGTATGGTTACTACATTGGACCTCTTAAAGTGGAGCAGTGACATCTCCTGACCTGTCTATTTTAGTAAATCCTTGTGCTCCCAGTGGAATAACAATTTTGGAGCCTCTTTTCTCTAACTCTGTGTTAAGCTGTTCCTCTGTTATTCCTCCTGGAAATGTATTACTGAATCAGTCATCTGGGTGTTACCAATCTAGCTGTCAGAGGGGTGTGTCCATGGACTGTCAGCACTGATTGGACAATGTCCGACTGTGCTGACACCCCTCCAATTGGTAACACCCATCTGACTGCTTCAGTAATGCATTTCCAGGAGGAATAACAGAGGAACAGCACAACACAGAGATAGAAGAGAAGAGGCTCCAGAATTAGTATTTCACAGGGAACACTAAACCAAAAAATGCCAGAAAATGTCCCAGGTTCCTCTTTGAGGTGTAGTCTCGCACTGCAGCTACAGGTGCAGGTGGGCGATATTACTCTCATTTGTAGTGGCCGCAGAAACAGGACAACGGGTAGGCGAAGGTAAGCGACCACCTAAGGCTACCTTCAAACAGCACCGTCCCATAGTCAACTGTTTTTTGTCAACGTACTAGAAACCAATGAAAGGACACCTGGCGTTTTTTACAATATGCTCCTAAAACCGCCGGCATCAGGAACCAATCGGAAAAAAAAACAAAATGTGTAGACTACAGGTCGTTTTTTCTCCTAAAGTCTATGGGCAAGCAAAAGCATTGGATTTTCAGTGGTTTTAGAATCCTAAAAACTGCCGAAAATACTATCGGTTTTGCTTGCTGTGTAGACATAGCCTAAGTCACCACTTCATCCTGGGCAAAAAGGGGGCGCAAGGAGGTAAGGAGTGGGCTCAATTTTCCATTGGGGAGGAGCGCCATTGGGCCTTATTTGCAGAGGACACCAGACTACCTTGTCCCAGTCCTGGGTGGCCAATGTCTGCATGATTTTTCCAAAAAACACTATTTGCAAAATCATCCAGCAAATGGCCGGTGCATGTGGTTTCGTGGTTAGCTGCAACAGGAGACTGTACCCTATACTCCAAAATTATTGTCATTTTAATATGTTGGCACTTGTGGGCACTTTGGGAATTTGGCTCTAATGAAGGATTATTGAAATCTTAATGGACATTTTTACATGTTTATGTTGTCATACATTTTAATGAAATCCTTATATGGAAGAATAAGAACAGTAGGAAATAGAACTTTTTGGTTTCTTTTTCCATGGGTTATAATTATTTAAAAAAACAATTTTAGCTTCATATTCTTTGTAATTGTGAATTTATGGAATTATAAATTACTTTAAAAAAAACTAAAAAAAAAAAATTGGTGAGAATGTCCAAGTTACTAAGTTTTCTTCACTCCACCCCCCCACCCCTCCTATTATTTCCCCCTCCCAAGATTTCTACTAGCCAAAAAATCCTTCAGATTGTGGCGGGCCCTACAGAACGAGCTGAAGAACAATTGATCAAAGTGCCAAGTGTGGTTTTTATCCAAATTAGATACCTATAAATCCGTCTAAATAATGGCTTTCAGAAGATTGATTCCTGGAGCGCTAAGAGCCCCGTGAATGCTTACACAGCTGCGATCCGTCCCATGTGTTTATGGTTCACGACTAACAGGACAGGAAGATTGTCCAAGAGAGAGCTGGCAGCCGCCGGACCCCCGGGACGGATAACCTGTAATTAATTTGTGCAAAAAGAAATATTTGCAATTGGCGAAGGCGAGTTTAACAAAAGGAAAAAAATTCAAGAAAATTATTTACTAATTTTTTTACATTTTTTTTTTAAGGTCAGAAAGTTAGAGAGTATTTTCCTTCCATCCAACATGGCCGCTCACAATGGTTTGCCAACCAGCTTTCCTGTGCTCCTGAATGGCGCATCTGATGAGTGATGTGAGTTACCTCGAGATTTTTCTGCGCATTTCCACCGTCGCTCTTGCTGTGCATGTTAGGCTATGTTCCCACGGTGTAAACTTGAGCAGTGAAACATGCACGGATTTCACAATAGAAACATGCAGTTTTTATGTGCATTATTTTCAGGCATTTTTAGTGCATTTTTGCATGATAAGTGCATCCAATTATGCTGAGTACACACGGTATTTGGTGCACTTTTTGCAATTACCATACACATTGAATTGTAAATCATGCAAGTCTCCTGAAGTAGCGCCCATCTGAAGCGAGAAACGCGTCGAGTAACCCATACGGTGCATAAGGTTTACATTCTTTTATGAGTTTTTTATAGCACCTACATGCAACCTCACTGAGGAAGTTTTTAAGCAAGGGCCGGGACCCATTTTTTCTTGATCTGCTCGATATACTGTGCCCGCTGCTATGGAGAAGCATCCACGGCTGCTATTGGACAACTCGGACTGAGTCCATATAAACGCATAGGAGTGTTGTGCCTCTACGCTAGCACAACTATAGAAGGTGAACACCCAGTTCTCACTGATTTTATACATTTCTCTTGCATACGCACTTCAAAAACAAGAAAAAAACACAGGGGGCGCTCTTTTAGTGAATTTGAAATGTACACGCATTTCAAGGGAGAAACACATAGAGGGACAAGTGGCCTCGCCAGTCCTACATCTCTCTAGATTAGTGTAGCATGTGACAGTATGTATGAAAGTGTCTCACAGCACTTTATACACATGTCCTGTCATGAGACACATTTATGTGCCGAAAGGTGGTGCAAAGAAATGTATGCGGCAAAATAAGTCCCAGCCTCGCTACTTTGAAGTTGGTCCAGATTATTACAATAGTTTGGCGACACATTATTGAAGGTGTCGAATTCTACGAATCTGGTGTGACGCCCCCTAAAAACTGGCACATACAAAAGTGTCAGGCAGTTTTTGGCACACGATAGTTCATAATCTGTCAGACAGGGTCAACAACAGTTTTTTGGGCTCAAAGCACAGCAGAAAACTGACACAGCCCAGTTCACACACATCACCCATAGTGTTTATCTCAATTATTTTCATGCATTTTTAGGCACATTTTCCTTTCCTCCTAGGTGTCTTTCATAAAAGAAAGCACACCCGATTTTGTGCATACAAAGTGAACACATTATTTGGTGCACTTTTTGCAATACCCATAAACTCTCCATTGCAAAAAAAGCATGCATAATACGCACAGTAATGTGATTCTATACCCTGATAATCATCTTCCATTCCCTTTTCTTGCAAAAAAAACTCAATGGGACCCTTATAATACATTTTTTGATGCACAAACCATGCAAAAACATGCATATTACTTGTCAGAAAGCATGCAAATAAATCTCATGAAAAAACCCAGCCTAAAGGTATATTAATTTTAACTGTCATTGTATACCGTTGGTACTAACCGTTTATTCAAAAAACAAACAGGCACCTCTGGCAGAGTTAGGTACCAACAAAAGGTCCATAGATGACAATAGAGCAAACAGTCTCTTTTGGATTACATTTGGTCTGTCACATGTCTGGCACATAAAGCATATACTAGCAGGAAATTGAGCCAAGGTGATCCCAAAAGAGATGACATTTGCTCTATTCTCCTCTGTGGGCTCATCGTGGTGTCCATTGCTGTACCTTTTTAACACTATCCCAATGGATACCTGGAATGGAGGACAAAATACCATGTAAACAGCCATTTGCATGCAGATTTTACTGCAGATTTCACCTTTATACACTCAAGTGGTGAAATCTGCCCTAAAAATCTGCAAGATTAATGGATATGTGAAAAAAAAAACGAAACAATTCTGGGGTAAAATCTGCATCATGGAAGCTTACCCTTAGTCATACTTTCCAACCTTTAAAAACTGAAACCTGGTATATCCCCCCCCCACCAGAAACGACTGGGAATATCCCAGACCCATGCAGGAGCTCACCCAAACTACTCAATTTCAAGGGTGATTTGCATAAAACCTGACACCTTTTGTTCCCCTGTTTCCGAGAATAACCAGGAAAATTGGCAAGTATGCTCCTTTTAGTTAGTTGTTATTACCATAGACAAGGTACTAAAATTAGCGGACACAGAGTACATGAAGACGTTGACCCAGACCATACACTTACAGTGGGGCCCAAAAGCTTGAAATTACCATTCCTGCCACCATGCCTCTCACCAGCCAACCAGTAATATCTACACTTCCTGATGAGGACAAATACCCTGAAACAGCTGACTGTACTTGGACTTAACTGGTTTGGCTCAAATCCCTTTCACATTGCTAGGCTCCTGAGAGCTACATGTGAACTGAGGAGAACTACATCCAGTAGAGTCCACTGTGGAGCTCCACAGCTCTTTTCCCATAAGCCTTTGCTTTATACAAAACAGTCAGTGAGGTCTGAATGGCGGGTAAACCCTCACACCGACCAATTTATTGGTGGCTCTCCCCAAGGAGAGATTTTTTCCTCCATAGAAAAAAGCAAATATACCGGAGGGGCATACCATACCGCTGCATGAGGGCTTAGGAGCATATGTATACACCAGTGGGGCAGACCTTACAGCTGCATTGAGGCCCACAAGCTAGAAATGACCAATTTGACCATAAATAAGAGCATGTAGATATATATATATATATATATATATATATTATATATATATATATATACCATAGGGCAGACCATACAGCTGCATTGGGGCCCAAGAGCATATATACCAAGGCAAACGGAGCATAAGTATACACGCATGCATTGGGTTCCATGGAGAGAGAGAGTTCCCACCACACTGGTTAGAAATCATACCTCTTTGAAGGGATAAGAGAACCTAACTGTAGGACTGACATGGAGCTGGAGCTATTAAGGCTATGTTCCTACACGTGGTATAATCAGGGCGTCTAATATCTACCCCGCAATTTAACGCCGTGGGACGGGGGCGGGGCTGGAAGCGGGGGGCTGCACTTTTCGCGCCGGCCCATAGACTTAAATTCCAGCGGCGCGTATACGCCCGCTAGTAATATCCACATGGTCATTATCCTCCCCCCGGCTCGATTCGCCGAGCACGGAAGGAGACGATTCCATAGTTTTTACTCCTACGAGAACTGTGAATAACCGTAATAGAATGGCCGTTTTCGGCCCGTAATTGGTCGCACTTCGGCTCGTAATACGACCGAAATACGGCCCATTTTAAGCCTTGTGAACATGGCCTTTAGGGTGTTATCCTGAGAGTCATTAGAAGCTGGAGGACAAAGCAAAAAACAACCAAGCCCTTCTGTCCTAGGTGGAAACACCCAGAAATATAATAATTGGGACCCATAATCTTTCTCTGGGTCCCCCGAGGATTGAACATAAATATGTGGATCTTTGATGCAAATAGATTTTGTTTTATGCCCACTCCACGGTAGGTATAGAGAAGGTGCAAAGGGGAAGGGAAGCAGCAAGTGACGTTCACACTCTAGTTACTAATCTGTTCCAATCTATAATGTGTGAAAACACTACAAAAACCTGATCCACTGTGTTACGCTTAATGCAGATCCTATGGGGTCGAGCAGGACAACAAAGAGAATCCCTGTGTCAGGGACTGCCCCCCTGGCTTCAGTTTTTTCAGGACTGATTCTTTAGGGAAGTTTCATGTGATACAATTTTGCTAAAAAAAATAAAAAAAAAAAACTTGGAAAATGTTTTTTTTTAGTTTTTATTTCGAAAACCTACAGCGGCCAAATGTTAGGCAAATATGAATGTGCTACTGTCATTGCTTTTATCTTTGTAGATTTTTTTTTTGCAGTTCTGGTTAGTTTTTGGTTTTTTCTCAGCGCATTGTGCTCTTTAGACAGTTTGTAGCATTTATCTCCCCATAGACCTTTTTCTGCAACTAAAGAACATCATGGCTGCATTTTTGCAGTCTTTATCCACATTGCAATGATGGGACAGATCACATGATTCATAATGTGAATAAAAAAGCACCAGAAAATATCCATTCAAAAAGGCCGGAACCAAAACCCTGTTTAACAAAAAATGCTACAAAAGCTGCATGAAAGATGGATGAAACCTTAAAAAACAAAAAACAAAAACACACATTCAGATGTTGTTAAATTTTTGCCAATCAGTGTGAAGGTGCCATAAGGTGGTCATAGACTGTGCGTTCAGTGTATTGATCGGGGCAATGATCATTCCACGTAGGGTGTAACACTAACTCATTATCACTCACAAGAGGTTTATAACCTGATGGTCTCTAAGGGATCTGAATCATCCTCCAACCATACCCTCTGCTTCTCCACCAGTGCAATAGGCCCTTTGAGTTTAGATCCATCTCCGTTAGACAGTGTTGTGGAGGCATCTGGTCTTCCATACAAGCTTGGTCTAGCCCACAGGGGAGCGTAGAAAGAAACCTTCCTCAAAACTTCACCTCGATGCGGGCTAAAAGTAAGTAGCGTCGTTCTGGGGCTGATTTTCAGTGAAACAGAAAGAGCCATGTGCAGTATGTTAAGCCATGTACATTAGCTGTAAGGTGGACCCCAAGAATCAGCTCCACTGGTGGCCCCAAGAATCATCTCCACTGGTGGCCCCAAGAATCATCTCCACTGGTGGAAACCAAGAATCACCTCCACTGCTGGGCTCCAATAATCAACTCCACTGGTGGGCCCCAAGAATCAACTCCACTGGTGGGCCCCAAGAAATCAACTCCACTGTGGGCCCCAAGAATCAACTCCACTGTGGGGGCCCCAAGAATCATCTCCCTGGTGGGCCCCAAAGAATCAACTCCACTGGTGGGCCCCAAGAATCAACTCCACTGGTGGCCCCAAGAGTCAGCTCCCCCGGTGGCCACACGAATCAGCTTCACTGGTGGAAACCAAGAATCACCTCCACTGCTGGGCTCCAATCATCAACTCCAATGAAAGCCCTAAGAATGAACTCCACTGGTGGCCCCAAAGAATCAACTCCACTGGTGGCCCCAAAGAATCAACTCCACTGGTGGCCCCAAAGAATAAACTCCACTGGTGGAATCGCCAATAGATTAAACCATCCTAACTCGGTCGGTGGGCTCCAAAAATACCGAACTCCACTGGTGGGCCACAAGAAACAACTCCAATGGTGGCCCCAAGAATCAACTCCACTGGTGGAGCCCAAGAATCAACTCCACTGGTGGAGCCCCAGAAACTCTAGTCTGATACTGCTTCAATAACTATCTGAAAGGGGATTTACAGTTTGGATAATCAATTTTATATATTCTATTAGGGAATTCTGTGGAGCCCTACATTCAGTATCTTCATTGCTTGGAGTGGAGAGCAATTGTAAGGAGGGCCTCTTGCCCTATAGGACCTTTCCTTTCCTGCATGACACAGACAGCCAAATGATTAGAATGGGCACTTAGTAATTCTTCATTTCTCCTGTAGGGGCACTGCAGGAGAATTTATCACTTATCACCAGGTTTCCCCCAAGCTCACAGCTGATCGTTTGTGATCCCAGCAGCAGAAGGTTTTATGATCAATTAATTGTCAAAGGACCCTTAAACTGCACAAAGCAGAGAACCTCTTTAAGGGTGACCTCTCCTGTCTGATTTAGTGAATCCTTGTGTCCCCTGTGAGATAACAATTCAGCAGCATATCCTCTTATATCTCTGGGTTGTGCTGTAGTTTTATAGGATCATTGGTTTTAACAATCATGCCCCTTTCTAATGGAAGTGTCGCTTTAAAAGTGTCATGGTCCAGCCAGAGGGGCCTTGTGTAGACACTAGTGAAGCCAAAAAGTGACGCTCTCCATTCAGATCAGTCAGATCCCTGATTTAATTTTCTACCCAGCCATGGAAACAAAGAAAGTAAATGTACATTGAGCTCTTCCATTCATCTGTAACAAGAAACAGATCAGATAGAAACGTCATCAGTGACACCCAGCGCCCCCCGCCGCCAGCGCAAGATGGATTCTGTGGTCACCGAAATGTGGTTTTAGGTTTTTACTGTTCCTTTGCACGAGCGCCCATAGACAGAATCCACAGGGGGTGCACGGAGCCCTCAGAAAATCTATTTAGGCAAGGTTTTCAATAACTTTGTCCCCAGAATGTAATGAGCTCTAGGCAGAGAGCAGTGTGAATGCATTATGTGTACAAGGCTACAGCATGTGTGAGCACAATCTACATAATAACCTGAAGCTACAAAAGTACTAACATTAACCAGTTCTCAACCAGGAACAATTTTTTTTTTTTTTTGTATGGTCATAAAATTTATATATACAGTTGAAACCAGGAGTTTCATCCACTATAGAAAGCCCCATCTGCAGGTTTTTCTCCCCTTTATATAAAGCCCCATCTGCAGGTTTTTCTCTCTCTCTGATATGAAATCATCAATAAACTTTCCCCCGTTTTAGGTCAGATTAGGAACCAAAATATATTTCTATTTGCCAAATGCCAGAATAATGAGGGAGAATTTTTAAGGCCTTTTTATTACTTTCTGCAAAATCAGAAGTTTCCATACAGTGGGATTACTCTGCCTTTACACGATCTGGGACCGCCCATATGATGATGCCTGGTCTCTGGAAGCTTCTATAGGTTACTTGGCAACATCTGAGTTAATAGAGCAACAGCTTGGGAGTGGTATTTTTTATAGCACACCACAGAAACACACTGCTTCCTGTGAGTAACATTCAGGGAAAGTCTGAAAGAAATCCGCAAGGTATCGGAAGAGAATTTGTTGACTTGTAGAAGTCTGGATCTTCCATGGGGGCAATTTCCAATCCCTGAAGGGGCCCTTGTTTCATCTGTTACAAACAATTGTACGCAAGTACAAACAGATGGAAATGTCCAGGCCATCATACCGCTCAGGAAGAATGGGTCCTGTGTCTCCAAGAGATGAACGTGCTTTGGTCCGACAGTGTCAGATCAACCCAGAACAAAAGCAAAAGACCTTGTTAATGATGCCGGCGGAAGCTGTAAGATTTGGTGTCATTATCACAGTGAAATGAGTACTGTATCAACATGGGCTGAAATGCTGCTCTCTGCCAGGAAGAATCCATTACCCAAAAGAAACATAAAAAGCAGATTCAATTGTGCAAATGCACAGGAACAAAGAGCTACATTTTGGAGACATGTCTAGCTGCTCTGGACGAAACTAAAATGGAACCTGTTTTGGCCATAATGGCCATTGTTTTTACATGTGAGAAAAAAGGGAGAAGCTTGGAAGCCTTAGAACACCAATCCCAACTGTGAAAGACGGTGGCAATCATCATGTTTTAGTTTTGTTTTGCTGCAAGGAGGGGGACTGATGCACTTTAACAAAATAGATGGCATCATGAGGAAAGAAATTATATGGCCATACTGAAACAACATCTCAAGACCATCTGCAAGGAAGTTACAGCTGGGTGGAAATGGAATTCTTCCAAACGGATAAATGACCTGACAGCTACTCGCCTAACTGGTTACAAAGTGCTTAAGGAGAACAAAGCCAATGTTTTTGGAGCGCCATCCACAAAGCCCTGATCTCAATCCTATTGAAAATGTATGGGCAAAGCTGAAAAGCCCGGTGTGAGCAAGGCGACCTCCAAACATGGCTCAGTGACACCAGTTCTGTCAGGAGGAAGGGACCAAAATTTCTATAATTCTTGTGAGAAGCTTGTGGAAGGATCCAAATCATTTGACCCAAGTCCTACAGTTTAAGGGCAAAGCTAGCAAATACTAATGAAATGTATGTAAACTTATGACTTTACAGAAAGTAATAAAAATGGCTTAAAAATTCTCGCTCTCATTATTCTGCATTTGGCAAATAGAAATAATTTTGGTTCCTATTGGACCTCAAACGGGTAAGGTTTATTCCTGATTTCATGTCAGAGAGAGAAAAACCTGCAGATGGGGCTTTTTATAGAGGGGAGGGAAACTTCTGGTTTCTACTGTATATATAATATCAGGAAAAATTGTGAAAATTAAAAAGTCTGTTCTTCATATTATTTATGGTTTTTTTTAAACATGAAATAACTAAAATTGACAATTTACAGATCATTAATCTGTCCAAACAAACGATTTCTGACACTGAGAAACAAGTCCTAGAAAGAGGACTATCTTTCGTTCCCACAAATTATTTTAGGGAGTTTGAATGGGTAAAGGACCTCAGTCTCTTTGTTCGAAAAGTGAAATGGGCCAAATTTTTCTATAAAAAAGACCTAAAGGAATTTGAAGAATTAGATTTAGAACCTAGTGATCTTATAGGAGTAAGAACCCTTTGCAGTATACTCACTGAGGATGAAAACCCAGTGGGTGAAGGCCCCTTTACCACTTTATGTAACAAAAGTACACGTATGTCACCACCTCAACCATATTCATGCATTGATACCTTTTTTGAAACTGTAGTTGGAGAGTTGAAGCTCCTTGATCCCAAAATTCAGGGCTTCAATAATCTATCAGGAAAGGAATGACGGGCTTTGAAAGATCTAGAGATGGATAACTCCATTGTAATTAAGCCAGCAGACAAGGGGGGAAATGTGGTTATAATGGATACTACCCAGTATCAGCAGATGTGTCTTGATATACTTCAGGAAAGGACCTGCTATAGGATACTTAAGAAAGACCCCATACCGTCCTTTCGGCTAGAGCTTAAAAGCTTGCTGGATGAAGCCCTATCCAATAGACTGATTAATAAATCTGAGTACGACTTCCTATTACCGGAACACCCTAGAGTGGCAACATTCTATGGCCTACCAAAAAGTGCATAAGGGAACCATCCCCCTAAAAGGGAGGCCCATTGTTTCCAGAATAGGGAGTCTTACTCAAAACATGGGGATCTATGTGGACAAGAACTTGAGAGAATTTGTGACAACTCTGCCCTCATACATTAGGGATACTTCTGACTTACTTCTTAAGCTTGAAGGTGTTGTAGTGGATCAAGACACAGTACTCTGTAGTATCGACGTGGAGGCTTTGTACTCCTCGATACCTCATGAGGACGGCATTAATTATTTTCTGGGATCCAGAGGAATCCAGTTCAGATGGCATAATGCATTTATCCTGGCACTCAGGGGCACAGCAATGGGGAGCCCAAGTGCTCCCACATATGCTAATATGTTCCTGGGCTGGTGGGAGAACACAATGGTCTACGGTGAAGATGGTGATAGATGGACCGAGAATATCCTTATGTGGACCCGTTTCATTGATGACATCTTCATTTTACGGAAGGGTGATGGAGCATCATTTGAAACCTTTGCGTTAAACCACAACAATATAGGATTGAGGTTCACCTATACATGGAACGCGTATACATTACCATTTTTAGATCTGAATATCTCTAAAAATCCGGACTGTACATTGAACACCAAAGTCTATAGGAAGACAAAATCTACCAATAGCCTTCTCAGATGGGAGAGCTGCCACCCGAGACCCTTAATGAGAGGGATTCCTCGGGGGCAGTATCTCCGTCTGAGGAGAAATTATTCGGATACTGTTTAAACAGGCAAAGGATCTCAGGAATAGATTCCTCAATAGGGGTTATCCACAGAAACCCCTGAAAGAAGCCTTTCATAATACTTTAAAAGAGGATAGGATTGGTCTGCTGGTCCCTAAGAAAAATAAAGAACCTTTAGATCTTGAGAGAAGTGACTTGCGTATCATTGGGGAATTTAGCTCTAATGCTCATCAGATTAGAGACATTATAAACAGATATTGGAGGATCCTCTTACAGGATGAAGATCTAAGAGCTATTTTGCCGGTTTTTCCAAAGATAACGTATAGAAAAGGTCGGAGTATTGGTAACCGGTTGGTCAAGAGTCACTTTTGTGCACCCCCTCAAAGAGAGACGTGGCTTGGTAGGCAGCCCAATGGGTGCTTTAAATGTGGCACGTGTAAATTTTGCAAATTTGTTGTTAACTGCAAGCATTTTGGAGGTGGTAGGGGAGACCGTAACTACATCATCAAAGGGTTTATTCACTGCATCTCTGTCGGTGTCATCTATCTAGCCACATGTTCATGTGGCTGGAACTACGTGGGGAAAACCAAACGCAAGTTCAGGAGGAGAATAGGTGAACATGTAGGAGATATTAAAAGACGTATGGATACGCCCATTGCAAGGCACATTTGGGAGAAACATGAAGGAAAGGCAGGGTGTCTACAGTTTAGAGGGATTGACATAGTCCGACCCCCTTTGAGGGGAGGAGACTGGGACAAACTAATCCTCCAGAAAGAGACTCAGTGGATTTATAGACTGGATTGTGTATATCCACATGGCCTCAATGAATCTCTCTCTCTTTTTCTTGCTTTATCTAGCAATGTCCATCCTCAGAGACTAAATTCATCTCTTCATTTACCTTTTAAATTATACGTATAGTCATTGTGCTTAGGCTGTTGGGATTTGCATATATGGGACTTACACTACAATTTCCTGCCTAAAAACATATGATTTCCCTTGGTACTTACCTTTGTACGCCAATACACCTATGTATGTAACATATACTGTGATTAAATGCACAAGCCTTGCTGGGATTGGAGGCCACATTGATTGATTGGGAAAGTATATTAACTTTAAGACAGGATGAGTCTTACTTGAATATGACCAGGGACGATAATCACTCAATGCTGTGTGTGGAGATATGGTGCTTTAAATAAGATATTATTCACCATCCAACACTAATAGTTATGGCTAGATGATGTATAAGCCATCTGGAACTAATATGCAGATGACTCGTGCTTATGCTCCGCCTATTTACTGATGTGATGGGCGCTATATGTGTGGCGCCCATGTCCCTGCATCCGCGCCGCGCTCCCGCACCCTCTTTACTTATCCGCGCATGCGCTGTGTGGTCCGTGAAATTAAGCGGACATTTTTTATTTTCCGCGCATGCGCAGTGAAGAAATCGGGACGCCGGACACATCTTATCGTGTGATTGGCTTTCAGCTGCCGACATGCAAGCTGTGGATCCATGTGGCCGACTAGCATGGCTGAATAATATAGGTAGGCGTTTCTTATTGGTCTTTTTGGGGGGGTTTCTATTTTCTATAAAGCCAGTCAGTGATTTGTATTAGTGTGGGACTATGACTGGCTAACAACATCTTTGAGTGCCCATCGTGGAGTACACCAAGTCCCTTCATGTATTCCGTTCTCAGGTAAACCAACCTGGTGTTAAGACGACTCTGACTAGGTATATTATATTTGCCTTGATATCTATATAACTGAGCGGTTTAAATGTTTGTTTGGAATACATTAAATTTTTGCTATATCTTCTGTTTTCAGGCATACTGTAACGGGTTGCGGCGCGGTCCGGTCCACGGACCGCGGTCGCACCCGTGTCCCCCGCGGCAGGTCCCCGGCGGGGACGGGTGCCGCCGCGGGTCCTACTGTCGCCCGTGGTCGCATTCTGCCCGTCTCCTCACCTACCGCGCCCCCCGTTCGATCCGCGTCCCTGCTGGCCGGAATGGCCATGCGCCCCCCCCTAGCCGCCGCGCTCATTCATGTAGATTTAAAGGGACAGTGCGCCGGTAATTGGCAAATTTGCCGGGCGCTGTCTCTATTTAAGTTTTGGTTCCACGTCACTTCCCCACTGGATCTTTGTTGCCCCGTGCCTTTGAGAAAGCGTTCCTGATAGTCTATTTGCCTTGCTGTGTACCAGACCTTGCTACGTTTCTCAACTCCGAAACTCTGCCGCCTGCCCTGACCTTATCGCCTGTCCACGACCACGAACCATTGCCGCCTGCCCTGACCTTCTGCCTGCCCACGACTACGATTCCTGGACTACGCTTCAGTACCTCGCTGCACCTCGGCCGCCACCGCAAGCAAGTCACATCGGGGGTAACGACCTGGTAGCCCCACGCCACAGCAAGTCCATCCCGCTTTGCGGCGGGCTCTGGTGAAAACCGGGGCTCCCTTAAAGTTTTCCCATTCCTGGCGTGGCTTAACTACCATCGCTTGCGGCGGTCCTGCGGATCCACTACCAAGTCCGTTACACATACTAGCCTATTTGGAAGACTATCTACTTCTGACCAGGTACTATGTATCTTTATCTATGTTATACACTCTATGGTGTGTATTAGCTTGTTTGGTAATATCTCCTTAACCCATGGAAGAGTCCCTGAGATTGGGACGAAACGCTGCGTCTGGGGATTATTTTGCTCATTATTATATATATAGCATTTATTGGCTAATTACACTTACTTACATATGTTCCCGATCTCCTAGTTCCTTAATATTAGTATATAGGGGGGCTGATAGGGACAAATAGAGGTCAGAATTGCAGGGTCGCCCTTTTTGGGGCGTTTTCTCTGCTAAGGAAGAGCAATAGGTGCCCTGAGAGGGGTAGGATAGGCACTCCCTATTTTTTGCTGGTACTACTATTCACCTCCCCTTGGAGATTTTTCTTTTTTGATATAATATGTGTGTGTTTTAGCAATATTTAATAAAAGTTATATTTTAGAGGAATGTTCTATGTGGTTGTGATTAGTCTTCAAGGTATATTCCTCGTACTAATACAATTGGGATTTTTTTGATTTTTGTTTTTTTTAACGGCAAAAGTGGCACTAAAATAACTTTTCTCATTGTGTAACTTTTCCGCTACATTTGGGGATATAAGGGTTTAGGGTCGTCGGGGCTGGGGTTAAAGGTCGCAGATTGGCGGTCAGTAGTTTTATTTTTTTACTTTTTTATTATGTTATATACTGTGCTCCCCATAAGGGAATTTTTACACTTGGTTTTGGTTTTTTCTGATTTCCCCTGTAGCTGATAAATTCGCCCCAGTTACAGGAGAAATACAGCACAGCACCCAGCACTGACTGCAGAACTGATCTGGGGCTAAGACCTAGCAGCATCGGCAGCTACTGAGCCCCAGCAGGCATGGGACCGCCGCAGTCCAGAAGCAGAAACCTGAGAAACTTCCAGCATTCACTGAGCGCTGTATATGCAACGATGCAGAAGGCAGGGATGGTAATAACCCACCCCTGCCTTCTCACTGGGGAGCCCGGCTAATGCGGACAGCCTGTTCAAGCGGCATCTAGTTAGAGGGGTGTTTCCATCTCATCTATTAATAGAATATGCCATTAAAGGGGTTTTCTCACCATGCTGTTTCACAGAGCCACAAGCAGTTTTAGATTCATGCCTCCAGTCTCTTCCTGGCCATGCTGTGGGTGGTTCTATAGCAGTGGATAGTATATCAGCTGCGTATTCCCAGCTCTTCTAGTTGCACTGACATGACTGCAGGGGATTTTATCTATACAATAGAGAGATTCAGAGTTCAAAGTAAACTAAAGTAATTACTCTCCTTTGTTTGTTACAGATAACACACTCTGTTTTCAGGCTGCCAGCGTCCTGTGTGCTGACCTGTGGTGAACTCACTCCCTGCCCTCAGATAAGACATAGAGCAGAGAGAGAAGGAAAGAGCAGGTTGGTAACCAGAGAAACCTGGGTGCACTCAGAGCAGATACAATCTCTCTTATCTCCTCAGCAAAGCAAAAAAACTAAGCAATATTTTTGGAAAAAGTCTTCATTTACCATTCCCTACATGTTGAATGCTAATCTGTGTAGTGAGACAAAGTCTGATAGATACATATTCCACCTCTGGGACCTGCATCAATCTCAGGAATCCCAGTACAGGGGAGAGCTGTGTTCTCCAGAATGTTCTATGGGAGTTCCCAGTACAGGGGAGCGCTGTGTTCTCCATTCTGTTCTATGGAAGTTCCCAGTACAGGGGAGCGCTGTGTTCTCTATACTGTTCTATGGGAATTCTCAGTACAGGGGAGAGCTGTGTTCTCCATTCAATTCTATGGGAGTTCCAGGTACAGGGGAGTGCTGTGTTGGCCATTCAATTCTATGGGAGTTCCCGGTACAGGGGAGCGCTGTGTTCTCCATTCTCCTCTATGGCAGTTCCCAGTACAGGGGAGCACTGTGTTCTCTCCATTCTGTTCTCTGGGAGTTCCCAGTACAGGGGAGCGCTATGTTCTCCATTCTGTTCTATGGAAGTTCCCAGTACAGGGGAGCGCTGTATTCTCCATTCTGTTCTATGGCAGTTCCCAGCACAGGGGAGCGCTGTGTTCTCTCCATTCTGTTCTACGGGAGTTCCCAGTACAGCGGAGCGCTATGTTCTCCATTCTGTTCTATGGGAGTTCCCAGTACAGGGGAGCGCTGTGTTCTCCTTACTGTTCTATGGGAGTTTTCAGTACAGGGCAGCGCTGTGTTCTCCATTCTGTTCTGTGGGAGTTCCCAGTACAGGGGAGCACTGTGTTCTCCATTCTGTTCTATGGGAGTTCCCAATACAGGAGAGTGCTGTGTTCTCCATTCTATTCTATGGGAGTTCCCAGTACAGGGGAGCACTGTGTTCTCCATTCTATTCTATGGCAGTTCCCAGTACAGAGGAGCGCTGTGTTCTCCATTCTGTTCTATGGGAGTTCTCAGTACAGGGGAGCACTGTGTTCTCTATTCTATTCTATGGGAGTTCCCAGTACAGGGGAGTGCTGTGTTCTCCATTCTGTTCTATGGGAGTTCCCAGTACATGGAAGCGCTGTGTTCTCCATTCTGTTCAATGGGAGTTCCCGGTACAGGGGAGCGCAGTGTTCTCCATTCTCCTCTATGGGAGTTCCCAGTACAGGGGAGCGCACTTCCTCTATGGGAGTTCCCAGTACAGGGGAGCGCTGTGTTCTCCATTCTCCTCTATGGGAGTTCCCAGTATAAGGGAGCGCAGTGTTCTCCATTCTGTTCTATGGGAGTTCCCAGCACAAGGGAGTGCTGTGTTCTCCATTCAGTTCTATGGGAGTTTCCCAGTACAGGGGAGCACTGTGTTTCTCCATTCTGTTCTATGGGAGTTCCCAGTACAGGGGATCACTGTGTTCTCCATTCTATTCTATGGGAGTTCCCAGTACAGGGGAGCACTGTGTTCTCCATTCTCCTCTATGAGAGTTCCCAGTATAGGGGAGCGCTATGTTCTCCATTCTGTTCTATGAGAGTTCCCAGTACAGGGGAGCGCTGTGTTCTCCATTCTGTTCTATAGGAGAATGGAGAGTTGTGCACAATGTGACCAGGTCTTTATTCTGAGCTGAGACTTATGGGGGCCCATTCCAGAGATAGATGCGGATCCCAAACACAGATATCGATAAACCATCAATGTGTGAGATGGGGACTCCCCTTTAACACAATTTGTAGATACAACCTTTATTTTGCACTGTGATCATCCCCTCATTCTCTCTACAGAATCCATCGCGCCGTGAGCTCCAAAAAGCAACATTTCAGACAAACATTTTGGTGGCTTCATTCTCCTCCTGGACAATTATTTCATTATCTCCATAGCCCAAGACGCAGCAACAAATGAATGAATTCAGCAAAGGGTAAAGGTGACCCAGACAGAAGCCAGATGACATTCCTGCTCTCACGTGAGCCCCTCTTTGCCCTCCTTGTTTGTCGCCCACTCTCTCCTCTGTTTGCCTGAAGGGTCCCAGCACAAAACAAAAACACAAGATCTGAGGCTCAAAATCATTTCTGCAGAGAAGACAAAAGTTCCTTTATACAGGAGCATAGAACGAGGGGTCCGGCTGATTACCACAGCGCCTCGCGGACCCCGGGGAGAGAAAGGGCATCTCACAAGAGACCTTACAGGTCCATGACCGTCTACAGCATTTATGGGAGAAGCCCCCACAAAGGACATCAAAGAGCACAGCTCAATGGATACATAGATAGATAGATAGATAGATAGATAGATATGAGATAGATAGATAGATAGATATGAGATAGATAGATATGAGATAGATAGATATGAGATAGATAGATAGATAGATATGAGATAGATAGATATGAGATAGATATGAGATAGATATGAGATAGATAGATAGATAGATAGATATGAGATAGATAGATATGAGATAGATAGATAGATAGATAGATATGAGATAGATAGATATGAGATAGATAGATAGATATGAGATAGATATGAGATAGATAGATAGATATGAGATAGATAGATAGATAGATATGAGATAGATAGATAGATATGAGAGAGATAGATATGAGATAGATAGATAGATAGATATGAGATAGATAGATAGATATGAGATAGATAGATATGAGATAGATAGATAGATAGATATGAGATAGATAGATAGATATGAGATAGATAGATAGATAGATAGATAGATAGATATGAGATAGATAGATATGAGATAGATAGATAGATATGAGATAGATAGATAGATATGAGATAGATATGAGATAGATAGATATGAGATAGATAGATATGAGATAGATAGATATGAGATAGATAGATAGATATGAGATAGATAGATAGATATGAGAGAGATAGATATGAGATAGATAGATAGATAGATAGATATGAGATAGATAGATATGAGATAGATAGATAGATATGAGATAGATAGATAGATATGAGATAGATAGATAGATATGAGATAGATAGATAGATATGAGAGAGATAGATAGATATGAGATAGATAGATAGATATGAGAGAGATAGATAGATAGATATGAGATAGATATGAGAGAGATAGATAGATAGATAGATAGATATGAGAGAGATGATAGATAGATATGAGAGAGATAGATAGATAGATATGAGATAGATAGATAGGTAGATATGAGATATGAGATAGATATGAGGTAGATAGATAGGTAGATATGAGATATGAGATAGATAGATATGAGATATGAGATATGAGATAGATAGATAGATAGATATGAGATAGATAGATAGATATGAGATAGTTTTGAGAAAGATAGATATGAGATAGATAGATAGTATAGATATATTATGAGATAGATAGATAGGATTGAGATAGAGGGATAGATATGAGATAGATAGATAGGTAGATATGAGATATGAGATATGAGATATGAGATATGAGATATGAGATATAAAGATAGATAGATAGATAGATGGATGGATAGATAGATAGATGACATTCCACAACATCTGTAATAAACACTGGATGATATTATCTGTGACCAGGAAATCCCATCTTATTGTTGCAGGGTCTCCCTGGGACATTTATGGCTCTGCACCCCCTCTGCCCTCTGAAGTTCCTCGCCTCCTGTGGCTCCAGCTGGGGACAGTCCATCATGGCCACTCTCGGAGCTGCTGGTCCTGTTGGTTTGTGGAATCAGCCATGTCTGTTCCAGATTTACGCCCCCCTCCTCCCCCCCCCCCACCCCCCACATCTTGAGGTCGGGGCCCATAAAACCCCAGGTGACTGTGTAAGGTCTCATTAAGGACCAAATACCAGGGACTGCAGATGATGTCTTATTCCTGAGATTATTAATGTGCAACCTGTGGCGGAGCAGCAGCGCCGGCGCGGACAATGGCGGCCCCGCGTTCTCCGGATTCCCCACAGATGTGAATAGCCCCCAACCCCACCAGAAAGGTTTACAGCGGCCAGATTCAATACGTGGACTCATTCACTAGAGCCGACCGCGGAATCTTTCTGGGTTTTTGGCAACAAAGAAAAATTGCAGCATCTTAATAGGATCAGAATGGAGAAATAATCAAAGACATGTGTCCGCTCGGGGGTCGCCGCTGCAGCGCAGCCCGTCACATCTGCAGCAGTCAAGATTGGTGCAAAAATCCAGCAAGAATAGAAAAAAAATGCATACGGTCGGGGATCAAAAATCTGTCCTGCTCTATTCATACAGCTGCAGTTTTGTTACAATGTGTTAGTGCACATAAGATTTAACAGTCTAGAGTCCAGGACATGAGAGATTTGTACCACAGATGTCTTTAGCTCACAGAGGATTGGCTAGACTGAATATATTGTAACAAACCCATCAGCTGTGGGAAAAGGACCGATTTTCAGGCATTGGATGTACACATGAATATTCTCATTCACTGGCAGCAAGCAGGGGTCTTATTTACTAACCTGGTCCTACAGATGCAAAACAGCGCAGTCCTTATAGAGGGGAGGGGGGGGGGGGTTCTCACCACAATGATTTGGTTTAAACATTTAGATATAGGGAAATAAAGACTATTACCAAATACATTGCTGTTCTGATTTTGCTTTGTGCAGGAGATAAAGAAGATTTTATCTACTGTTTGTGTACACAAGTTATAAACATCTCTCTCTGTTCTTACTTCTCCAGCTGCCCTGTCCGACCATGGTGTAGTCACTCTCTGCTGAGCGTTACCTCCAACACAGCCTGAACAGGAAGTTAGAGCCTGAAGCTGTAGAACCACCCACAGCCTGAACAGGAAGTTAGAGCCTGAAGCTGTAGAAGCGCACACAGCCTGCACAGAAAGTGAGATCCTGAAGCTGTAGAACCGCCCCACAGCCTGAACAGGAAGTGGGAGCCTGAAGCTGTAGAACCGCCCCACAGCCTGAACAGGAAGTGGGAGCCTGAAGCTGTAGAACCGCCCCCAGCCTGAACAGGAAGTGGGAGCCTGAAGCTGTAGAACCACCCCCAGCCTGAACAGGAAGTGGGAGCCTGAAGCTGTAGAACCGCCCCCAGCCTGAACAGGAAGTGGGAGCCTGAAGCTGTAGAACCGCCCCCAGCCTGAACAGGAAGTGGGAGCCTGAAGCTGTAGAACCGCCCACAGCCTGAACAGGAAGTGGGAGCCTGAAGCTGTAGAACCGCCCACAGCCTGAATAGGAAGTGGGAGCCTGAAGCTGTAGAACCGCCCACAGCCTGAACAGGAAATGGGAGCCTGAAGCTGTAGAACCGCCCACAGCCTGAACAGGAAGTGGGAGCCTGAAGCTGTAGAACCACCCACAGCCTGAACAGGAAGTGGGATCCTGAAGCTGTAGAACCACCCACAGCCGGAACAGGAAGTGGGAGCCTGAAGCTGTAGGACCGCCCACAGTCTGAACAGGAAGTGGAGTCTGAAGCTGTAGAACCGAACACAGCCTGAACAGGAAGTGGGAGCCTGAAGCTGCAGAACCGCCCACAACCTGAACAGGAAGTGGGAGCCTGAAGCTGTAGAAACCGCCCACAGCCTGAACATGAAGTGTGAGCCTGAAGGGGTGTAGAACCACCACAGCTGAATATGAAGTGTGAAACCTAAGCTGTAGAACCTCCCACAGCCTGAAAATGAAGTGGGAGCCTGAAGCTGTAGAACCACCCACAGCCTGAACATGAAGTGGAGCCCGAAGCTGTAAACCACCCACAGCCTAATAGGAAGTGGGAGCCTGAAGCTGTAGAACCCCCCAGCTGAACAGTGAAGTGGGAGCTTGAAGCTGTTAGACCACCCCCAGCCCTGAACAGGAAGTGGGCACCTGAAGCTGGGAGAGACCGCCCACAACCTGAACCCTGAAGTGGAGCCTGAAGCTGTAGAACCACTCACAGCTGAACATGAAGTGTGACCATGAAGCTGAAGAAACCACCCACAGCCTGAACGGAAGTGGGAGCTTGAAGCTGTTAGAACCCCCCACAACCTGAACAAGAAGTGGAGCCTGAAGCTTAGAACCACTCACAGCCTGAATAGGAAGTGTGAGCCTTAAGCTGTAGAACCGCCTACAACCTGAACAGGAAGTGGGAGCCTGAAGCTGTAGAACCACTCACAGCCTGAATAGATAGTGTGAGCCTGAAACTGTAGAACCACCCACAGCCTGAACATGAAGTGTGAGCCTGAAGCTGTAGAACCACCCACAGCCTGAACATGAAGTGTGAGCCTGAAGCTGTAGAACCACCCACAGGCTGTACATGAAGTGGGAGCCTGAAGCTGTAGAACCGCCCCCAGCCTGAACAGGAAGTGGGAGCCTGAAGCTGTAGAACCGCGCCCAGCCTGAACAGGAAGTGGGAGCTTGAAGCTGTAGAACCGCCCACAACCTGAACATGAAGTGGGAGCCCTAAGCTGTAGAACCACTCACAGCCTGAATAGGAAGTATGAGCCCTAAGCTGTAGAACCACCCAGAGCCTGAACAGGAAGTGGGAGCCTGAAGCTGTAGAACCACCCAAAGCCTGAACAGGAAATAGAAGCCTCAAACTGGCTGTACAGAACTGTGACCGAGTATGGTAAGAACACTGCTTCAAGGGCCACTTATTTGGGTCCATTATTGAGTTAGTTTGTTCTGTTTGTGCAATAATTCACTGACCAACAACTGAGCAAGCGATCCTTACAATAAGTCAGTCAGAGCCTTAGAAGTCAATAACAGTCCTATGCAATTTACATACATGACAGTAATCTGGGTCACAAAAATCCTACTTAGATTTTGATAGATTCAGGGGTTTAGGGAAAACCAGGTAACGTGGTGGTAGCAATGCAGGTGTAATTGCCACCCAAGTCTGTCCCTGTTCAGTTTGATATTGGTTCATCCAAACTTGTGAAACAATTCAGGTTTGGGACGTCCCAAACAATTTTTTTTTACTCTAACCCTGCCTGTTCCCCGACTGTATCCGTAACCCTAAACTGAGGTTAGGGTTTTTCAGCTGGTCTACAGGACTCAATTCACCTGTCCCCTTCACCTCCGGCCCCATGGCGCTCACACCCGGACCAGAAGGGATATCAGAATTGAAGTCAAGCTGACATTTGGGGACCCTACGGCGGCGCTGGACCAGAAGTGCTATAGAAAGACGGCGAGCACCGTCCAATAGATTAAAAAAAGCAGTGCACTCCTACAAGTCAGACAATAGAGAAGCGTCACCTAAGAGAAATGGGACAAGTAAACATAGAAGCAACATCCAAAGAAGAAAGAAGGTTAAACGCACTAATATGGAAGAAGCAAAGCGACAAACAAGTCAAATGTAACCAAAACACTCCTAGGGGAAGTCCACACGTCATAATCGCAGGGCGTATTTTGGAATGCAGTTGCGCTGCAATACGCCCCGCAATTACGTCCGTCTTCCTCGACGCATATTGAACGCCGGGTGAAAGAAGGGACATATCAGGGATTATAGAAGTCTATGGGGGCATCACCTCTACCCCACGCATTTTAGGAGTACGCGATGACAGACGGGAAGGGAGAGGGACCGGAGGTGACGGGACTGGTAAACTAAGCCCAGCAGACCAGTTACAAATCCATTACCCCAACTAAGGGTCACAGTTATGATTGATTTATTCATCCATTTTCACCAAAACTGGAAACAGCCGATCCCAACCAAAGTTTGCCTTCACCTTTGCTCCAATGGATTTTTTTTTTTTTTTTTTTAACCGGACAACCTCTTTAAGGCTTAATAAATTTGTTGCATCTCTCAGCGGCGGTGCGCCTGTCTAAAAAAATAAAAGCAACATGGGTCCTGTAGTAGACTTCTGGCTCAATTTGCGCCACTTTTTGCTAAGCCCCACCCACTTTTAAAAATTGGTAAATTTGGTGTAGGACAACTAAGAAGTCAATTTTTTTTATGCCGGACAACGGTCGTAAATAACTTCATACATTTCACCCAAAAATATATTGGAAGTTGCAGCGTTATTTACAAAAAAGACTGGACTGTCCCTTTAAGGCCTTTTTCTGATCCCCCTCCACATTCTTAAAGGAACACTGATACAATATTTAGGTTTACTTTAAGTATTAATCCTTGGTGGACGTGCCCTTTAAATTGATTTGTTGGACAATTTCCGCGGTGGGGTTTATGAGCATCCTATTGGTTAGTGGGTGCGTCATGACGCCATAGTCCAGATAATTCTCTGTACAGACAGTCCCCGATTTACACCATTCCAACTTACATCTGTCCCTTAGTTACAAACGGAGGATTATGGGGCCTGCTGGCACTTGTAGTTCCATGTTCCACAGCAGATAGTTGTTTTGGAACAACAAGTTCCAGCATGCCAAAGCAGCACATGAGGTGAAATCTTCTTAACAGGGGAATAGACAGCAAAATAAATGTAAAAACCCTTCCCTGCACGATCCAAAACTGAAATTTTTTTTCAATTAAATATCTATCTGTTCCAACTTACATACAAATTCAACTTAAAAGGGTTTTGCCACGAAGTGAGTTCCTTACCTCCTTATCAGCTCAGGGGAGAATATAAACAAAGCATGATGAGCCATGATTGGCTGCAGGGGTGAGAGCGAGGGGGGTGAGCAGAGAGAAGGAAGCGGAGGGCGTCTGCAATGTTTACTCAAATAATAACATTACAACCAGTGGATTCTCTATACAGCAGACAGACAAATACACTGCACTCTCTCTCCAGCCCCTTGCAAGCTCCTTCATGTTCCCTGTCATCAGATAAAAAGTGCAAACACGCAAGCGCGGCCAGATCAGCTCCTGGTCGTGTCTAATGTAACCTTTCAGGAAACTAAGGGGGACTGAGCAACGCTGCAGTTCTCACAGGGTTCACTTTTTGTAATCACATATATTTAGAAAAGTGATTAAATACCCATTTTGGAGGATCCCACGTCAACATTACATCGTGGCAAAACCCCTTTAAGAACAAACCTACAGCCCCTATCTCGTTTGTAACCCGGGGACTGCTTGTATTTACTTACAGGTAACTGGATAGTACGGATGTGCACGAACACAATCTGAGGGGACTCTGCGCCGCTCGGAGCATCAGGAAGCAGCGATACCCGAGTCCCGAGTCTGCATTCAGACATGCTACACACATCACGTTTTGTGCTGAGCGGCTGAACCTCATGGTTTCACAGCTTCTTAAAAGAATTGTCCATTTTTAGGCAGAAATTTGGATTTCTGTGAGTCGGTGACACAAAAATCATCACAATTTAAAGGGGAAGTGTTAAAAATGTAAAGAGCCACCAAAAGAGTCATATTTTAAAAAGTGAGCCATGTGGTGTATGGTGTCTTTATGGAGTGTGAGATGGCAGCGAATTCTACCTGCTTTTCTCTTCAGTAACACATGTGGGAAAGACAAGAGAGATAGACAAGCGCTCCCTAGTGTAATACTGTTGTCAATCAGGTGAGGAGTGTACAGAGCTAATACTCGCCTTATTATGTTCTGCTTCAGGAAGGCACAACTCTCCGGGGCCAAAATGCAGGATCACCGGTGAGGAGTCACTCAGGAGGCCACAACCATTTCGTACGTCCCAATCCATCAACCATGTGGGGAAATGAGGAAAAATATTGAATATACAGAGACTATATCCCGGGGTCTGATTAGGATATCACCAGGAACACATACGCATAATTTCAGAAGAGCTGGCTTCCTCTGAGATAATGGTAAAATATTTAATAAAACTACATGTTTCGTGTTAAAAAAAACTTGACAAAGTGTTTAACATGAAACGTATATTTTTATCAAATATGTTACCATCAACTCAGAGAAAGTGAGTCCTTCTTAAACTGCGTATATGGTCCTGGTCAGACCCACCCCGGGATATAGTCCTGGTATATACAATGTATTTCTTCAGTCACATAGACATGATAGACGCAAAAATTGTGGAGGTGGGGGATGTGGTTTTGGGCAGCTGGACACCAGTGTTGTATAATGAATAGGTCCTGTTCGGTACAGCAGCAGTTTGGTTGAACATGTAAAAATATTTAGAATTTGGGATGTTCCGAACCCGAATCCCATTAAAGTTTATGGTGGGGGGGGGGGGGTGTTCTGCATGTGTTCTCTGAAAAGCATCTACAGCAGCCAAATGCCTATATATTGCTTTGGGTGAACTCCAACCATATCCAATTCCATCCCCATCACAACTCCAACGGAAACTCCAGCTCTATCCCAATTCCAAACTCCAAAACCCACCTGAAATTCCTAACCTACCCCAATTCCATCCCTATCCCAACTCCCACTCAACACCAACTCCATCCCTATCCCAACTCCAACTCAACACCAACTCCATCCCTATCCCAACCGAAACTCCAACCCTATCCCAATTCCATCTCTATCCCAACTCCAACTAAAACTCTAACCCTGCTGTAATTCCACCCCTACCCCAATTCCAACTCCAAAACCCAAATATACCCCAATTACATTCCTATCCCAACTCCAACCTCCCAACCCCAATTGAAACTCCAACCCTACCCTATTTCCATCCCTACTCCAACTCCAAACCCCCAATCCCAACTGAAGCTCCAACTTTACCCCACTTCCCATTCCTATACGAACTCCGATCCCACAACCTGAACTGAAATTCCAACCCAAACCCCAACCCTACCCCAATTCCATCCCTATCTCAACTCCAACCCCCCACTCCCAACTGAAACTCCAACCCTACCCCAATTCCCTCCCTATCTCAACTCCAACCCACCAACTCCCAACTGAAACTCCAGCCCTACCCCAATTCAAGCCCCCCCAACTCCCAACTGAAACTCCAGCCCTACCCCAATTCCATCCCTATCCCAGTTCCAGCCCCCAACCCTAACTGAATGAAATGTTATCAATTTCGGACTTAATACATCAATAAAATGCAAACACATAATATAACAGACCTATAAACAATGTAATCATATTGCTTTTTCCATAAGTAGCTTCATTAAATAAAAAAAATAATAATTGGACAAACCCCTTAAATCCGTGCAGAACCCTCAATGAACCCCTAGCATTTACTGGGACCATAAATAGAGGCGCAGTGTAAATTAGTAACTGGCTCTGACCCCTCTTTCTGCTCCGTTTGTCCCTGGAATGAGACTTTGCACTTCTCAGTGACATTTGTGGAGCCCGGGAGTATTGGTGTCAGGAGGGAGCACACAAGCCACCAGGAGGCTGTGATTTAGGCAGCAATTAGAGCGCTCACACAGAACTAAATGGGCAGTTAAAGCAGCAGGGTGGCTGCATTCAGACCCCAGGAGCCCGCTGGGGGCCCCGTCATTTAGCCTGATGGGCCATTGTGCTGAGAAATGTTAACAGGACGTCCTGGGGGTCTCCTATAACTAGAAGCTTCCAGGTCAGACAGAAGGAGCAGCTAATGAAGAAGCGCTGCAGGACAGAAGACATGTGCAACCGCTTAAACCTTCCAGACAAACACTATCAGTTTCAGGGCTCTGGATAGGGGGGGGGAAGAGAGGATGCAATCCAAAAATACAAAGGGGGGCGGGGGGTCTTCATTGGTCAACTTAAGGAACTATGTAAACTTAATGTGGCTGGAGCACATTTTCATGGATTCACAGAAATAGAGACATTGGTAAAGAGATTTTGATATCTTGTCCAGTAGTAAAACATGGCTACTTTCTTGAAGAAACAGCACCACCGCTGTCCACAGGTTGAGTCTGGTATTGCAGTTAATCTCTTAGAAGTGAAAGGGGCTGAGCTGTAATACCACAAACAACCTGTAGACAGGGGTGGTGCTGTTTTTAGAAGAAAGTAGCCATATTTTTCCAATCCTAAAGACTCTTCTTATCAGTTCAAATGACAAATTTGGAACAATGAAAGGGGACGACTGCTTTCACATGTTCTTCTAGACCAGATGGACATTCTAGAGGAGGACTCAACTTCTATTAACTGGAACTTTTTTCCCCCCTGAAATTACATAATTTGGGGGATCCCAGAAAGCAGACTGGGACTAAAAAAGGGGGAGCAGGGAAACCCTTTAGAGGGCTTCTAGCTAGGGGCCCCCTAGACATGGCAAACCTGGTCTACTTTTCGGGGAAAAAGGCATAAAAAAAAAAAAACAAAAAAGCAAGGTATATGTAGATGGTCAGAATCTGTAGAGAGGTTCAAAACAACTCCATGGTGGCCCCAAAATCAACCGCACTGTGGGCCCCCAAAAATCACTCCAATGGGGCCCCAAAAATCATCCAATGGGCCCCAAAAAACACCCCCAAGGTGGGCCCCCGAAACACCTCCAATGGTGGGCCCCCAAAAATCAGCTCCAAGGTGGGCCCCAAGAATCAGTCCAATGGTGGGCCCCAAGAATCAGTCCCCTTGGGGGGCCCCAAGAATTAACTCCACTGGGGGCCCCCCAAAAACAACTACACTGGGGGCCCCAAGAATCAGCCCCCGGGGGCCCCCAAAATCTCCTACACTGGAGGGACCGAAGAACCAACTCCCACTTGGCCCCCCAAAGGGAAATCCACGGGGGCCCAAAACATTTTTCCCCTGGTGAGGCCCAAGAATCACTCCACTGGTAGGGCCCCCCAAAAATCGCTCCACTGTAGGGCCCCAAGAATCATCCACTGGTAGGGGCCCCCAAAAACAGCTCCCCTGGTAGGGGGGGCCCCCCAAGAATCAAATCCACTGGTGGCCCCAAGAACAACTCCACTGGGGGCCCCAAGAATCAACTCCACGGGGGCCGCAAGAACACCCATTGGGGGCCCCAAAAATCAACTCCAGGTGGCCGCAAGAACAACTCCACGGTGGCCCCCAAGAATCAACTCCACTGGTGGCCCCAAGAATCAACTCCACTGGTGGCCCCCGGCACCTGCGTCGACACTGCCACAGGGTTGACTTCTGAACCTCAAAGCAAAATCTGTAACAGGGGCCCAAAACTGTCACATTATTAAAAGTACTGGGGCCCCCATCATACTCCAGGGCTGCTATAGTTTTTCCCTGAACACTTCAATAGATGATCGACGTGTAAATAGCTAACTCTACTGCTGCCAGAAATATGGAAAATATTAAAATTTCTATGCCTTAATTGAGTACTTTCCCCAAGATCAAAAATAGTTTTCCCTACTTGTCTGCGGGAAAACCCGCCAGTCCCCGCCATTTTTTTCCATGAAAAACTATTCATCCAATTTTCTAGAAGTTTTTTAACTTTGCCCTTTTGATTTGCAGCTACCTTCACCATATCCACTAGTAAAGTCCTTGGTGAGTACAGAAACTTATCCATAGACCCCCATTAAGCTATAGACAGATAGATCCCATTACCCTTAGACGAAAACCCCCTTTTCCCCCTAAAGACAGAAGATCCCTTTTACCCTATAGAAAAAATAGACCTCATTACCGAAAACCCCCTAACCCCCTTTAAACACTATAACACCCCCATTATCCTATAGACAGACAGACCCCCATTACTGTATAGACACATAGAGCCCCATTACCCTTTAGACCCATAGCCATCATTACCCTAAAGACACATAACCCCGTATTGGTAGCCCAAAGGAGCCCCATTCCCCAAAGCCCCTGACCTCCTTTCCCCCTTAGACCCACAGACCCCCTTTTACCCATAACCCATAAAGCCCCATTATCCTATAAACCTATAGACACCCTTCCCCTATGACACCCTTTCCCTAAACCCCCATTCCCTATAGACCCAAAAGTCAATTTCCCTTAAGACACACAGACCCCATTATCGTATAGACTGATAGAACCTCATTACCCTAAAGACCTGTAGAGCTCCATCATCTAAAGACCCATAGATCCTCATTACCCTATAGACCACAACCCCCATACCTTATAACCCCGGACCCCGTTATCCTATAGACCCCCATTACTCCATAGACCCCCATTACCTTATAGTTCCACATAACCCTACCCCCTTTACCCTATAGACCAATAGATCCTCAATTTCCCAAATGGATAAGTTGTTCACTTTTTGTTGAAAATGGGCTTGCTATTACAATGCTCAATCGGATCCCCGACTGTTTTGCTCAAAGAGCTTGTCAGACTGGACAGACTGATCCACTTTTTCTTAATGAAGCAGGTCTAGGTCCAAGCTGTTTAGCTCCGATATAGACTAGATATGATTGTATCCAGTTATCAGCTTGGAGCAGGATTAGCTATTCACAATAGTTTAGTCTACTGACCTGTTTAGCTCCTAGAGCATTGTCCAGACTGAATAAAATTGTATCAGTAGAATAGATAGGGTCACGTACACTGTGGGTAGTGGGTGCTGGAGTGGAAAGGTCTTCGAAGACTATATACAACTTGAAAGAGTTAATCCATGGCACAACAATAGTTAAATGCAAGTAAAAATTGTGTATTTTATTTTGTACAGAATCGCAGTTGTCAGAGGAAACATTCGAAAGCATTACTGGTGCGAAATTACAAATGTAATTGGTCCCGATAACTACAGGTAATAGAATAGATGAGGGATGTGGACTGGTACCGGCTGATAGGTAAGAGGACGTGTGAGATGGCAGCCAGACAATGCCCAGGTGTGATAACCAATTAGGGGCCTGGAGAGAACGGCTGCAGGAGAAGGGAGGGAGACGTCCACAGCGTCCGGGGAACACCGCCAAATGGTGCGTTCACATTTTTCCTCTGACAACTGCTACAAAATAAAATGCACAACTCTTGCATTTAACTATTGGTGTGCTGTCAATACAATAGTATCCACTTCTCAAGCAGGACTCGCTATGTACAGTGCATCCGTCTGGAGACTAGGCTGTTTAGCTCACAGAGCATTGTCTTGACTGGATACAACTGTAACTACTTTTCAGCTGAGAGCAGGACTAGACATGTACAATATATCAATCATTCTGGAGTCCAAGCTGTTTAGCTCACAGAGCATTGTCTAGACTGAGTACAGTTCTATCCACTTCTTAAAGGTGATGGATCGCTTCATCAGTTCGGCTGTTTTCTTGAAGCTTGATTCTCTCATTTCCTGAAATTCAAGGGTGTTTCTTCCCCTCCCAGCTGGGTGTTTCTTAACTGAAGGGGGATGACATCATCCCCCCCTTCACTGTTCATACTCGCTCCCGAGTCAGTGTGTTTGTTTGAGATCAGTGGGAGGGGATAGCACATCCCTGCTCTCCCCCCCTCCTCTCTGTCTGCGTCCACATGTCACTGTGTAGTTCCTCTCCCTATGCAGTCTTATTTTGTAAGAGCTGTTTACATACCACAGGCCTGCATTCAGTCTAGACAGTCTTCTATTAACTGAGCACTGATCTCTTCTCCTCTCACAGCTGGAGGTTTGTTACAGAATGTAATTTAGTAGAGCCGTCGGCCAATGACATGAAAGGAGGTGGGATCCGACCGGCACTGGGGAACTGTGTTTACAGAAAACGAAGATAAGGGAGACTGTGAAAACAAGGCAGCTTCGCTAATGACATCCAATTGCAAAGTTGCTTGTATTCACTGTCCCCTTATTCTGAAGACCATTTAATGTAACGATACAACCCCTTTAAGTAGGACTAGTTATGTCAATTTTATCAGTCTACAGTTCAGGCTTTTCAGCTCACAGTGCATTGTCTAGACTAGATATGACTGTATCCACTTCTCAGCTAGGAGCAAGACTAATTATGTACAATGCTTTAGTCTACAGTCCAGGCTGGTGATCTCACAGAGCATTGACCAGACTGAAAACAACTGTATTCACTTCTTAAGTAGGACTAGCTATGTAAAATGTATCAGTCTACAGTTCAGGCTGGTTAGCTCACAGAGTATTGTCTAGACTAGATATGACTGTATCCACTTCTCAGCTAGGAGCAAGACTAATTATGTATAATGCTTTAGTCCACTGGTGATCTCACAGAGCATTGTCCAGACTGAAAACAACTGTATTCACTTCTTAAGTAGGACTAGCTATATACAATGTATCAGTCTACGGTTAAGGGTGGTTAGCTTACAGAGCATTGTCTTAACCACTTCCCAGCTGAGAGCAAGACTAGCTACGTATAATATAATATATATAATTATATATATATATATATATATAAAATATAATATATTATATAATATATAAGTCTAGAGTCCAGTCTGCTTAGCTCACAGAGCATTGGCTATATTGTGCATAATTGTATCCACTTATCAAGCAGAAGTAGCTGTGTACAATGTATAAGTGTGGAGTCTTGGCTAATTCATGTAATCAACCTAGTCTGGACAATGCTCTGTGTGCTAGATACAAAAGAACATATAGTATATAGCTGTGATGGATATAGTGTGCCCGGAATGGTTTCTATGAAAAATACCTCAAAATTGGTAATGGCGTAAAAACAAAAAAACTGTAGAATTGAGTCTTCACCGTTTCTCCATAAACCTTAGGGAAGGGCAAGTCCGCCTGCTGCCCAAAAAACATTGTGGAAAATTTGCCCGCTACTTTGCGGGGAAAACATTTTTTTGGGAAATTTTGGTGCCATGATCATTTGTAAAAATTTAAATCCCCCAAATGGAGTGTAAAGCTACATGTGAATGCGGCCCAATATTATAGGAGCAGAGACAATGACATCTGCCAGGAGCCGCAGATTAAATCGTTTCAAAAGGGGGTTAGAAACCCCAAGCGAGAAAAAAAATCGGGCGAAAATCCCCAAAAGCCGTGTATTTTAAACCTTAATTTTAAAATTTGTGGGGAAAAAATTTGGGGGGAAAAGGGAAATGAAATAAAAGTAGATAGACTCGGGTTTTAACCCTTCACACCCCTCCCAGAATGAAACCAAGGTCATAAAGTCACATTACAAGGGTCCCTTTAAATGTCCCCCTATTAACCCCTAGCGCTCCAGGACCTATAAACCTTATCGGGGCCTCATGCAAGACAAATAAAAATCACCACAACCCCTCGAGGATGTTCTTAAAAATTATTTTCTTTTTATATTTTTTTTGGGGGAAAAAAAAGGGGGAGGAGCAAGAAAAACTCCAAAGGGGTTTTGCAATCAGCTTTCCCAAAACCCTGAATGATTTTTTTGGGCGGGCCTCTTTAAATCCTTATTGAAAGAATGGTTTTTCAGGATGCCGCTCTCTCCTGATTGGTCATTTAGGGGATGTTTAAAGGGGTCTTCCACTTTTAAGTAAAGCTTAATCCAAATAACAAATTTGGGCTTTTTTAATATTCTTTTAAAAATTCTTTTTTTAAAATCACTGAATGGAAACATTCTTTCTTACCTATCGAGGCTATAAACCTTGTATGGACCCAGTACTTTTCAAAGCTGAGGGTTTGTTACCATTGCATTCACTCTAGATTTGGAAAAGCACAACAGTAGCACAAATCTTCCCCCTTTGGGTACAATGTTTTCCCCCTGTGGGGGAAATTTTTTACATTAAATTAAAATTTTTTCCCCCTTTTTCATCTGAGAGTAGGGGGAAACTGGATACAACCCTATCAGTCTTGGGGTCCCGGGTATTTAGCTCAAAGAGCCCTTTCCAGGCTGGATACAGCTGCATCCACTTCTCAGCTCAAATTAGGACTAGCTATGTACAATGAATCAGTCGGGAGTCCGGGGTCTTTAGCTCACAGGGCATTTTAGACTGAATACAATTGCATCCACTTCTCAGCTGTGATTAGGACCCAAAAATATGCAATGTACCGTCTGAAATTCCCAGGGGGTTTTTTGCTCACAGAGTAAAATTGGGTTAAAATTGGATACAATTGTATCCCTTTTCATTTGGGAGAAATAGCCCCTGTTTCAAAAGTATCAAAACTGGAGTCCCCGTGTTTAGGGACCAGAGGGGATTATCTAACTGGGTAAAAATTTTATCCCCTTCTCAGCTGAGAGCAGGGTTTGCTGTGAACAATGTGTTTGTGCAGGGAAAGTAGTTTTAAATTGCTGTGCCTTTTTGCACAATAAAAAAACCCTTCCCAAAAAAAGCACCGTGTGAAATCCCCTTTGGGTTACAGAAACATTGTCCCCGGCTATAAAAAAGCTGTATCCAATTTTTCAGCTGAGACCAGGGCTAGCTATGTAAATGTATGAGTCTGGAGTCCAGGCAGTTTATCTCACAGAGCATTTTCTACATTAGTTACAATTTTATCCCCCTTTTCAGCTTTAGGGAGGAATAGCTGGGGAACAAAGGAAACTCGGAATCCCGGGTTTTTAGCTCACAGGGGCATTTTTCTAGACTGAAAGAAAACCCTCCACTTCTCAGCTGAGAAAAGGACTAGCTAAGTACAATGTAACAGTTGGAGTCCAGGGGTTTTTCCACAGGGCCCTTGTTTTGGGGTGGATACAATTTTTATTATTCTTTGCTGAGATAGGGCCCCAGCTTTTTTCCCAAAATTTTTCAGTCTGGGGTCCCGGGTGTTTACCTCACTGAGCATGGTCTAAACTGGAAACAAATTTTATCCAATTTTAAAACTGGAACCCGCACTAAATTTTTGTACAAATTTTTCAGTCTTGGGTCCCGGGGTTTTAAATCACAGAGCATTGTCTTAAAACTAAATACAATTGTACCAATTTTTTTCAGCTGAGAAACAGGGGTAGCTGTGTACAAAAGTACAGTCTGGGGTAAAAAAGTTTTGGGGGCTTTTCCCAGTGGGAATTTTTTTTGGGGGGTGTTTTTTATTTGTTTTTTGTGTAGAAAGGTATAGGAAAATTAAAAGCTGTACATCTCTGCACAAAAAACGCATCCAAAAAACACACCGTGTGAAAGCACCCTTTTGCTTACAGAGCATTGTCCAGGCTATAAACAGCTGTATTCCCCCTTCTCACTGAGACCCGGGCTTTTCTATTTTAAATGTATGAATCTGGGGTTCAAGGGTGTTAATCTCAAGAGCATTGTTAGAATGGATACAAAAAGTATCATCTTCTCGGGTGATGGTAGCACTTTCAAAAGGGTTTTGAAAAAATTGGGCAACCCCCTTAATCTAAATCATTTTTTTTCTAAATAATTTTGGGGGTTTGCAACAGCCAATTTTAATTTGAAAATATTAAAAACTAAAATTGCCCATTTTTTGTTGGAACAATAAACCTCATTTCAATCCGGAAATAAATTAAATGTGCCTCAATTTTTAGAATATCCCAAATTTAAATGGATTTTTCAAACAAACCCCAAAATTTAGAACAAAAAAAAATTTAAATTAAAGGGGGGGGCCCAAATTTTTAAAATGGGTGTATGTACAATGTATCAGGAAATGGAGTCCCGGTTTTTCTTTACCGGGGATGGTCGCCCAAAGGGGTTTCCCCAAACCAGCCCCAAAGACCCCAACAGGTCATGTTTTCGGACCCCCCACAGAATCACGAAAATAATGACTTCACCTGTGAAATGATAAGGAAACCGAAAAAGACCGTTGTTGTGCCTTGGGACTGGGGGGAAAACCTCTGGTCTAGACCACATCAATGTGAAAAACCTTAGCAGAAGCGATTTAAGGTTTTAAACAGAAAGAGGATAATTTGTAAAATGCAGAAAATTTTTTATGGTTAGGGGGATACCCCTATTCTTCCAATGAAATGGCCAATGCCAAAAAAAGAGTGTTCCCGCGGGGTTGGGCTCTGGAAGGTGTGCCGCTCCCTCACTCAGCTCAGGTTTTATAGGTGAGCGGCTGATATTTCAGATGATATCAGTAATGACCCCCAAAGAGGCCCAAAAACGGGGAACCCCTTCCCAGTTAGGGGCTAAAAGGGGCAATGGTTGGCGCCATGTGATGCTGGAATCCCACTACCTGCTGTGGTCCCGGTGCCATTAACCCTTTATTTTACGCCACCCCCCTGCCGCCATGAAAAATTTAAACAAATCTCGTCAAAACGCCCTTTTCCACGCCCCCTTCTGTGTCTCATCTTAGTATTTATTTTTCCATTGCTGGCTTGTTCCCAAACCTATGGCCACTGTTACAGCCCTAATAGAGTCACCCAGCTTTCCCAGGCCCCTGCAAATGGGGGGGAGGGGGGGGGGGGGGGTGGCAAAGAGTTTTGGAGGAAATTTGGAAAAACCCCCTGCTATTGATCGTGGAAACAAGAATGTTTATAATGGGGAGACCCCTTAAAGGGATTCTCTGCTTTGGACAATTCCGATCTGGAAGAAGTAAATGAAAAACTTGTGTGTGTCCCAAAAGGGAGCCAATAAAAACTTCAACTCGACCTGCAGAAAACAAGTCCTCACACAGCTCTGATGACAGAAAATAAAACCAGTATGGGGCGGGGAATAAGGTAACACGAAAACACAGTGGGGCACATATATCAAAACTGTCTGAAAGTAAGACTATATTCTGAAGGGTTCATGGGAAATGAGCTCAGACCCTGCAGCGCCAACTATTGTTGTGTTCCTCAATTCACATCCGAATCAATGAACCTTGCAATATGAATGGGATTAGAGGGAAACCCAAAAAATTTATCGCAGACACGTTTTGGTGCTGCAAAAAGGGGTGTGAAAGGGGTCCTCCTAATGAGGAATTACCTTTAAATGAGTTTTTTTTCAAAGAACCTGAGTTCATCTTTTTTTTTTTTTTAAATTGCTGTGTAAAAATGAAAGCTGAGCCCGGACTGGTTGCTATGGGCAACAGAGACAGTCTTACTGTTAGTTTTAATGAATGAGGCTTTGTAATTTTCCACTGTTTTTAAAGTAGTAAAAATTTTATATACATATATATTTATACAGCGGGCAAAATAAGTATTGAACACGCCTCCAATTTTCTAAGTAAATCCATTTATAAGGTGCAATTGACATGAAATTCTCACCAGGTGTCAACAACAACCCATCCAATCCACACAGGCAAATAAATAAATAAAACCATTGATGTCCATAAAGTAAGTTATGTGTAACAATGAGAAGAGTTGCCCAAGAGCCAAGGACACTTATGGAGAGCTACAGAAAAACCTAGTATCAGAAGGCCTGCAATTAGAAGCATTAACAGATATATTTATGGTTGTGTAACAATGAGAAACGACACTGGGAAAAAGTATTGAACACAAAGTCCTGACCCAGCTGCAATCTATCAGTAAGTAGAAAGCAATCCTGTCACTTAGTGAAAAATAATATCAGCTGATTCAACCGATAGCCTAAAAAAAGATGTCTCATTATCATGGTGCCTCACAAGAAACTTCTCATGATGGGTAAAACCAGTGAGCAGTCTCGAGACCATCACAATCTCATTGTTGCAAAACATAGTTATGATATTGGTTACAGGAGATTTTCTAAACTACTGCAGGTTCCAGTGAACACTGTTGGAGCCATAATCCAGAAATGGAAAGAACATCATTTTGCTAAAAACTGGCCACGACCAAGTTCTCCCTGCAAGATTTCAGACAGAGGAGTGAAAGGAATTATCAGAAGAGTTGTCCAAGAGCCAGGGACACCTGTGGAGATCTACAGAAAGACCTAGTATCAGCAGGTAAGTAATGCACTCACCCTCCATGGCCTGCAGTCAGATTCAATATATGATTCAATATATACAGATATATTTTTGATTGTTTTTAAGAGTCATCAGCATCAGCAGCAGGTGAAGGTTTTACACAGACTCCACAGCAGCTAGGTAGTAGGAAATAAGTAATGAAAGCTATTTAGGAGGTTGCTTAATTTAGCATTTGGAAAGCAAGGAGACAAAAAATAAAATTTGGTGCTAATGTAATGTATGGGATTTAAACAATAGATAATTTTTCAACAACAATTATCTATAGCCTGAGTGAGCTGCCCTTCTTTGATGCTCTCCTTCTCTTCACACTCTCACCTGCTCTGTACAACCTTCTCTTAAGAGAAGAGAGGAGGAGAGCAGAGAACCACGAAAAGCAGGAGCCAATATTTTGAAGTGTTTTTTAAAGATTAAGCAGAAACAACTGCATGTTAAGTCCTTACACAGACTCCACAGCAGATAAGTGGTAGGGATGTTTTTAATGAAGACTATTTAGAAAGTTGCTTAAGTTTGCATTTGGTAAGCAAAGGAACAATTAAAATCTTAGTAGTAATTTGTCCACAGCATTCCAAGAATAGATCATTTTCCAATCACACATTTCCTCTATGGGGCTCAAGAAGGAATCCACAAATGATCTCCAGTAACTGATATCTATGCATGGTGCCAAAGAGGATAGGTTGCCTAGAAGCTGGGCTGCCAAAAGGGCAGTACAGGCAGTACTCCTGTCAGGGGCCCTAAACAAAAAGGGGCCCACTGATATGTTAAAAAATAGGAACCAGTAATGGGTGGGGGCCCCATTTGATTTGGCTGTGTGGGGCCCTGAAACAGTTACTAGATGACTGATGGCCGCCCTACCTAGAAGATCACTGTCCTTTTATTTTAGTGATCTGATGAACTCTACATACAGATCTAGAGATCTCTGTCAATGACATCTGAGTAGATCCCTCTGGCTGGATTCCCCTTTAAGCCAAAATCTAGAACTTTCATATTGTACATGGAAAAAATTAAAAATCTCAAGCCAATGTTATCCCTCCATGAAGGTTTGGATGGCGGCCTCATCTCCGATCTGACAGGGA